>OX456524.1:60797506-60862506 GCA_949748255.1 Eustalomyia histrio
CTTAACGCTAAACCCAGATCAAAACCAGCTCTACTATTTAAGGCCCCACGAAATTTGGCCCCAAAACAGAAATACAAAATTGCCAAAGAAAAGGAAGTAATTTGGGGCGTATTTTTGCATTGTCCAAAACAAAAATGAAAAATTACCCAGGAATTTGTGTTCAAAATTCATTTTTGTAAATGGGGTTGAATTTTATTATGAAATTTAGCCTCAATTTTTGGAAATAAAAAATGGCCCTAATTTATGCGATATAAAATTTGGGGCCGAGAGGCATTTTCATAAAATTTGCTTTTTTTTTAGAGAAACACGAGTTTTATAAAGGCATTGGTTTATGTTTATGTAATGATGCAACACGATGACGATAGTCGTGATTAATATAGGCCGCTGAAGTGAAGTGTTTTTTTTTTTTTGTGGGGAAAAATATAATACTTATAGTAAATTATTATATTTAGTGGATCAAAGAATAATTTTTAAAAAGAAACTATTCTATAAAGAGCTTGTGAATTATGTTTGCTGGCATAAGTCATGCAAACCTAGAATAAATCTGTTGCCAAATGAAAACTGTGAATTGGCCAAGCATTGACCACAAGAAGAAGTTAGCGCCGCAGGCGCGATTTTTATTAAAAAGTTTTCATTTTGTGTTCCATATGTTAATAGTTGCGTTCCATATGTAATGTTGTCGCCGTTTGATTTTCGCTTTAAATAATTTGGGGTCATTTTTCATTTTTTCAAATTGGGGTTATTTTGCATAATGAATAAAAGCCTTAATCTTATAAATAAAAATATGCCCTAAACTCAATTTTGGGGTTAGTTTTCATTTGGCTGGGGTAATTTTTCATTATATTTTCGGGGTTAATTTACTTTATAAAAGGTTGGGGGTCATATTTATTGGGGACATTTTGCACAACGGCGCAAAATTTGTGGGACTGGTTTCTGGCCTGGTTGTCACATGACTGGAAATTGACTTCTTCTCAGGCAGAGCTCTTAGTATCATATCACAAGCAACTTCTCGTATATAACTGAGAATTATTAATTGTATCTGAAAAATCCTTTTAAGGCTGAATTAGCCAGCCGTAAACGAAGAGCTGTAAAGTAAAGGGTGGTCCAAATAAAATAATCTTTTTCTGCCACGGCTGGCTTCGCAGTTGCTAAGCCTGTCAGTGAGATTTTCCAAGATTTTGCTTACGGTTTCTGGATTATTCGGTCTTTAAGAAAAATTGCAGCTCCGAGGCGGCCAATTGACATCGCCAAGACGGCTGATAAAACGATTGCCGAAATTAGTGCGCAAAAGGTCAATTGCTTGATAAGCTGTGTGATATGGTGCGCCAACCTGCTGACAACAAAGATTATCCAAGTTCATATCTTCCACTTCGATCCATAAAGTTCGTAATCATGGCTCTGTAGCTCTCACCGTTTACTGAAATTGCGTTTCCAGCAGCATTTTCGTAAAAAATATGGCAATGATGCCACTACTCTAAAATCCACACCAAACTGTCATTTTTTGTTGCTGCATTTACTTTTCGACAATGTAGTGCGGATTTTCCAATCCCAAGATGCGGCAATTTTGTTTGCTGATATAACCGCCGAGATAAAAATGCGCCTCGTCAGAAAAGATGATTTTTTGGCCAAATTTGATTTCCTATTGGAGCTTCTGTAAGGCTCAAACTGAGAAACCGTAACGAAGTGGATGGTCGTTTGCCTTTAATAGCTGAGTCAACTGGATCTGTTAGCGAACAATTCGAGAGCTTTGTGCAAAATTCTCCGAGTTGTTAAGATCGTTATTGAGTCAATGTTCTTGGTTTATGTTGCACACTTTCGTTCAAAGCAGCCACATTTTTATTGGTATGCACAAAACGACGACAGGGACCATGAGTGTTTTCCACTAGCAAGCCAGCCCCAAGATTTTTTTGCACAAACTTGCGAACAGCACGCGCGGGGTTTGGCCAAAACTTTTTCTCAACAAACACACAATTTGGATAATACAACGCTCATTTTATTTAAAAAGATACCTGTATTTGGACTATCGTGCATTTAACATATACAATACGCAAGGAGAAAATCTATTGGAAATAGATTTTTCTCTCTTCATTTACATTTTCCAATGCATACCAAAGAGATAAAATGAAAATACGAGATGTTTTTTTACACTCATTTAGCTTATTGTTTTTAATATTATAGAGGTTTCGTTGGACTAATTTCTAATTCCGACTAAAAATTTGTTAGGCAAAAGTCTTTAGATTCTGAGTATTTGTCTAAGGGAGAGTAAATAGGGGTTAGTATTTGAAATTTAGTGTGTCATTTAAGTCAGAGAAAAATGGAGGGCAAAGGTCTATATTATAAGAAATTTATTTTTCATTGGAAAAAAGCAGATAGGATGGGATGTTTAAAATAGATAATAATTAAGAAAAATAAGAGCTAGTTTTATGAGAATCTATTTGTTACAACCATTGTTGGATGGCTGAAACGAAGTTATAAAATAAATTACAATGTATTTCCTCAAAATATTATAGGCACGGTTAACTTTGAGATTAAATAATCCGGTAGGATTTAAGTTGACCCAGTAAGTTGTTTTTGATTAATACAACTGGTCCACTTTTATTCTGGCAAATATTTTATGTACTAGACACTGGTGTTGTCATCATGGATTTCATTATTTTCTGGACTTCAGGGCATATGGGTTTGATGTCAACTAAAAAGCGGATAAACACGATACAGTGCATCATACCAAAAGGACTGGATCATACTATGGAATCTTTTAAATTACTTTTCCTGTGTGGATAAGGGTAAAAAGACAGTTGTGGCATGGAACCCATATCATTGTATCAGACAAAGTAAATTTTTATTTTTTATAAGAAGATATTGAACCTTCTTCTTCACGAATTTAAGGCTGATCTGTATAAAACTTAACCAAATTGTATGACTTATGGTATCTGGAGAAGGATGAGACTTCAACATATATGTTGATGTGTCGGCAGTATTAGGAAACGTATTTTCCCAAGGAAAATGAGTACCTGGTTATAATATCAAAATGCCAATACTGCCGTATTGTTCATATAACATTTAAAAGAGACGCCTCTGATAAAATATTTGACTATTTTTTTAATCACCACTGTATTTTCCTAAATTTAGTTTCAAATTGACTATTCAAACATACTAGGTATGGTAGCAGTAAAAAAATGCCGAAATTATATTACTTTTGCTTATGCATCTTAGCTAACTGACGATAATGATGATGATGACGAAGACTTTGTTGATGACGCTCCTGATGCTGACGATGACGAAAACAATACAAACATTAAAAGACCACGCCATGGCAGCAAAAGAACTACAAGAAGTTTTAAGCGATAGTTAAACCAATTCAATTGCGCGCTTTTTCAAGTTCAACTCAGCCACAACTCAAATAATAATCATTTACTTTTTACATACATTATAGTATTACATAGTTGTAATAGCTGCAAGTAAGTAGTAGTAGTAGTAGTAGTTGCAAACTACAGTCTAGTATGGTTTGGCTCTATAAAGTCCAAAACTATTTCTGAGACGCCGCCAACAAACTACTGTCACTTTGATTCTATTGATACTTACAAGACTATCACCAACCATTATTTTGTGCAAAATGGCTGGTAAAAATGCACAAATAAAATGTTGACAATGTTTTGACAACTGAAAATCTATTCTAGGCGGTCGGTTATACATGAAACACAGTCGAAAATGTTAAAAACTTTCAAAAAATCGTTGGTGGTGACAGTGTCAATAATGTTGAAGTCATTGAATAGAAAAAACTAAAAGAGAATATGTCATATTGTCAAATCATTAGATGCAAAAGTTGTCATGATTAACGTGATGATTGTTATTAAAAGGAATACAATGTATTAAAGTGACTTTCGTTATACTAAAGTGACGATAATTGTGTATTAGTAGTGATGTGTGCATGTATTTATTATATTCCTAAGATAGTGGGTGAGTACAGACGACAGCTGGTTTATCTGGCGTATGTAACATGCTTTTCTCAAGGTACGTTTAATGGAAACTGTGCTCAAGCACAGATTTTGGGAATTTTGACAAGGTAGCCATTCTTAAATATAGAAGAAACACACAGAGTGAAATTTTGCCAGTTTCAGCTGAAATTTGGTCATATATATATATGAAATCAGTTGACATTACTAAATACTGTGTTTCACCACAAAAGCACTGAGGCCCCACTGAGGCTTCCAATGCTATGCTTCAATACAATTCGGATTTGATGTTACGTTTTCTTCAACGGTAGAAAACTGCGGACATGCTGGCCCTCTCAACTAGTTGCCACTGCATTTCTGAATAAAATTAGACAACTCTCCTCTCAGTATCGAAATCGAGCATTCATTTCGATTCAGTTTCCCTTCCAGAGGATGTTGGAACAGTTAGGTATCTACCCATGGCTGAAAATAAAATATAAAGTAGGCTCTGGAATTTTATCCTGCAAGCTTTTTCTTTCAAGAAAGATTGTAATTGTGTTCAATTGGGCTCAAAGCAAAATAGGAGTCGGCTGATAGACGGGACTTATGTCCTTGAACTCGGGCGCTGCACTGTAGTCAATGTAAAGCGGAACTACAAAAACGAATATTCCTTGATTTCTACGGTAGCAAATAGGCAGATGAGTTGAAGAGGGAAAATTGTACTTTGAAAGCTTCCTCTAAGATGTCATTCGCCACTACCGCCACAAACAATCCTATTTGAAATCTTCGAGCAAGGCGAAAGTAGTTATCGTGGACAATATGTATGAAGGCGAGACTGTCGTGGCCCGATAACAATTTTAAGTATTCCAAATTTATTATCAGTAGGAATAGAAGATACATGTCGGTACTAACAGCTACGTTGAATGATCATTGGGCAACGAACAATGCCTTTGTTGTGACACAGCCGGAGAAGAGACATGTTATCTCCTTTTAATCATCGAAACTCCAGTGCATCCTAAATATGATCTTAGGTAAATACTACTACACGACTTCGCGATGATAGCGAACATAGGATAAGGTGATCTCATCCGTTATCTAAATCATCGATAGGCCACAGTTCTCAGAACATCAGACTCTTATGCAAATCTGACTCTACTATGCTCTCAACAGGGCGTAAGCTGGCATTTAAAACAACTGCATCCTAAAATTTTGATTAAATTCAAATTTTTTTTTAATAATTTATATAAAATTCTTGCAGTAACATACACTTCTTCTCAACTGATTTATCTCCAAATCAATGCTAAACCATAAAAAAAGATACTTACAATAGTAATAAACTGCCATATGACCAACATTTACATGCTGAATGCAACGCTTTGAATAAAAAAAACAACAACAACAATATGCACTCATGGTTACAAACACAGCATGATGTCAAATAATTTTGTTGCATACAACAGCAACTAACAACATCGTCCAGCTCCTTTAACAAGCTTACTACAAGACACAAATAAAACAAATCAGAAAGCTGAAAAGAAAGAAACAATTGATTCCAACAAACTAATCGTACATGTGAGTACAAGTCAACGAAACACAAATTGTACACATGATGATGATGACTTTGTAGTCAAGATGTTGATAATGAGAATTATGGTATGGTTAACAGCATTTTAGTTTGTTGCAAACAAAATAAGAAAAAAAAAATTGGAAACAGTAAGAACATTTAAAAGTGATCAAGACCGACCATATAATACCCAGATTTTCTACTGTATGACAATAAAATGTTCTTGAAAGTTAACTTACCAAAAATTTCCTTAGAGTTCAGTGTCCATAATTTACAGCAAATACACATTTTGATTGGAATCGAAATCTCTTTTCCTGGTATGATGAGATAGAATGTCGCCAAATAAGCTGTTTTTTTTTCCTCCAAAATACTTGTAGTTCCTAATATGCCTGGTGTAGAGTATCTTTTGTATGATAATAAACTGTTGTTGAAAGTGAACTTACCAAAAAGTTCCTTGGAGTTCAGTGTCCATAATTTACAGCAAACAAAATACACAATTTAAGTGGAATCGGAATCTCTTTTCCTGGGATGATGAGATAGAATGTAGACAAATAAGCTGTCTTCTTTCCTCCAAAATACTTGTAGTTCCTAATATGCCTGGTGTAGAGTATCTTTTGATAAGTAATATTTACTCCTTGTAAAGCGATAGTTGCTGTTAAAGAATACAACTATAATGTGATTTGTTGAATTGTAAAATGCTTAGATCGATTAGGTGCTTTAACAAGCGTTTAACCTTTTGAACTAATGTTGTGATTTTTTGTTAGCTAGAAAGGTGAGCGAGCTAGTATGTATTTATGTGTGTGGCAGGAAAAGCTAATAGTTAAAGTGAGAAAAAATGAATAGTTGTTCAACACAGATGATCATGTTTAGCACGTGTTGGTTTTGTGATTGTACTAATGTTACACTGGTTGATAACTTTCCAAACTAAGAGTTACAATCAGAGACGTAACGTGGAAATGTTAAGCGCTGGAAGTGAATTTGATTGTAGATATCTTTGCTCTTCCAAAGAAAGTTTTTTCTCATGTATTGCGGTTTTTTGCATTTGGCGCTTAATAATCAAACACGGTTTTTCTACAACCTGAAGTGTGAAATATTTCTTTAAAGAAGGAATGTTTACTTTAGAGTTTTAAAACTATTAGCACCTTGAATTAATAATGAGCGTTTCACACAAGAGGCCGCCACTAGTATATGAACCAATATTAAAATTTCCAATGTGTTGCCGCTAAATGAATGAGCGTCTTTGGCAGCTTGTGTCGTTCGGTTGAAACTTAAACAACAATACTAAATATTTTCTGGAAAATGTCGAATTTCGTAGTCGATAAAGTGTTTTTGCGGAGAGTTCTTTTTCAACACTTTAATACGAGTGTCATCCAATTTTAGTGAAAGTTTACGGCAAGCATGCTCTATCTGAACAATAGTGTCGGAGGTGGTTTGGTCGCCTCAAAAACACTAGGCAACAGCCATTTTGTTATTTGGTTCTAGCATACTTTTTCTCATGGATTTGGACCTACTGAACACGAAAATGAATTTTAAAAATTTTTCTGTCGATTGGTTTGCGAGATACAAATTTTTTAATTTTTTTTTTTAATTTTTGGAGGTACACTTACTATTTTGAGCATATCTTTAGTCTTCTTTGACCTATTTTATCCTACTACTACTCAAATTAAAGACAATTGAGCCGTCTACAACTTATTCTCAGAAAATTTTCAAATCGGGTTAGTAGTTTTGATGTTGGCGGCTTAAAAAGGTTAAAAAACTGCGTTTTTTTAGTAAAAATGTGGCTGAAAAATTCATATAAAAATTCATATAAAATGTAAAACGCGATGTTAACAGCGATTTTAATTTTTTTACGTATAGCTGACACTTTTCCAAAGAAAATAAGCCCTTACTTAACAAAATCTGATGACAAATGGCCGACTTATTATTTTTTTGGTAAACGACCGAAATTCCGCTATTTCACGATTTTTTGATTTTCATTATTTGCACAGCTTACCTACCCAACGCAAACGAATAAATACATTTGAACTTAATTTAAAATAAACAAAGTAGTCTTCGTATATTATTTTTTAATTTATTTACAGCACTACATGCTCAATGTATCGCACAATTAGCTAAACTAACGAAATTAAACTAACTAATTAAATTAAGCAAATCAACGCACAAAAAATGAGTAAAAACAAAGATATAAGTGTACATTTTATGCCATGTGGAAAAACTGCTGACTTCTTCTTTGTTTTTTGTATTCGCTGCAATCGGTCTCACGTATTAGGGTCCAAATATAGTCACCCATCATAGCCGTGTCATAGTTGCCCTGATAGCGTCGTTCCATAGCCTTCAATTCCTGATGAAAGCGCTCGCCGTGTTCGTCGCTCACGTCTCCTAAATTCTCAGGGAAAAAATCCAAATGAGAATCCAGAAAGTGTATTTTAAGTGACATGTGCACTCCCATGGCTTCATAGTTCTTTACCAGATCCTCAACTATGTCCTTATAATTCGGGCTTTTGTTGTTTCCTAAAAAGTTTTCCACAACAAGCCTGAAGGAATTCCATGCTGCGGCTTCGATGGGTGATAACAGCTTTGGGAATTTTTCATCTTTCAACATTTTTTTTATCTCGGGTCCTGCGAAGACTCCTTCTTTAATTTTTGTCAGCGAAAGGTAAGGGAAAATTGACCGTAAATAGGCAAAAGCTTCACCTTCTTTGTCTAATTTTTTGGCAAAATTTTTAATCAAACCCAATTTTATGTGCAGCGGCGGAAGTATTATATTTTCACGGTTCTCTATTAGTGGTTTGCGCTGAACATTCGCTTCTCCAACTACAGGTTTCGTTCGTACCGGCCATTTTTTTTTTATATAATGCTGATCATCAGCGCGGCTATTCCAAAGGCACAGAAAACAGCAATGTCGCGTATAGCCTCCTTGGAGTCCACACAGAATGGCCACAACTTTAAGGTCGGCGCATATTTTCCAATTGTATTTCCTATACTCTATGCATTTCAGCAAAATGTCCATAGTTTCATAGTTCTCCTTTGAATGAACCGCATGAGCAATAGGAACAGATGGCTTTTCATTCCCATTATGTAAGAGAACTGCCTTCAAGCTCTCTTTGTTGCTGTCAATAAACAACCTCCATTCGTTGGGGTTGTGAATTTGGTGAAGCTCTTGGAACAAGCCTGAAATGTCGCTGCAAAAACATATTTGGTCTTTCTTTGTATAAAATTTTGCATACTCCTTGTGACGGTTTCTGTACGCTGATACTTTCACTTCTGAAGCCGCAAATCCACACTGTATCATCCGAGACGCAAAAAGTTCGGATTTCTCCTTAGTGAGACCAAAATCGCGCACCCAATCGTTTAGTTCGGCCTGTGACAGTAATTTTCGCTTTGCACCCGGCTCAAATTCGCTTGCATTTGACTCAGACTCTTCTTCTGACGATTTTGCTTTTTGAAGAGATGCACCAGGGCACACTGGATATGGCACATCATGCGAATGTGGTACTGGAAGCGCAAACGATCCCACTTGAGCGTAGTTCCATTTAAAAAATCTTCCTACCCCACTGTTTGTGGTGAGGCAAAAATAACAGTCTGTGGAATGGCATAGCGGCTTTTTCCACATCATTGGTGTATCGAATTTCATATGGCGGCTAAAATTAAAATAAATTACTATATTCGCTATGTATAATGTGTTTAAATAAAAATTCTTACCTTCCGCCAGCTGCCCAGTTGGTTAAGATTATATAGCAAAGATCACACAGCGACTTAGGTGTCCATGGTTCTGTGATATTTGGTGAAATACCAAAATAATTCAAATAGTGCAATTGTACTGCTGGAGTAAACTTGTGTGCGTGATTTTTTTTTATAAACTGGCCACAAACATTGCAGAAATTGTCTGGATCGTTCAAACACTCGAACACACGTAGTCTTTTACTCATTGTCTTCCTTGCGTTTTCTAAATATTAACTTCTTTACACTTTCACAGACAGTTTTGAAATGCAATTGATAACCGTGTCTCCTTATGTTTAAATATGTATGAGCATGTAGTGCTGTAAATAAATTAAAAAAAAATATACGAAGACTACTTTGTTTATTTTAAATTAAGTTCAAATGTATTTATTCGTTTGCGTTGGGTAGGTAAGCTGTGCAAATAATGAAAATCAAAAAATCGTGAAATAGCGGAATTTCGGTCGTTTACCAAAAAAATAATAAGTCGGCCATTTGTCATCAGATTTTGTTAAGTAAGGGCTTATTTTCTTTGGAAAAGTGTCAGCTATACGTAAAAAAATTAAAATCGCTGTTAACATCGCGTTTTACATTTTATATGAATTTTTATATGAATTTTTCAGCCACATTTTTACTAAAAAAACTCAGTTTTTTAACCTTTTTAAGCCGCCAACATCAAAACTACTAACCCGATTTGAAAATTTTCTGAGAATAAGTTGTAGACGGCTCAATTGTCTTTAATTTGAGTAGTAGTAGGATAAAATAGGTCAAAGAAGACTAAAGATATGCTCAAAATAGTAAGTGTACCTCCAAAAATTAAAAAAAAAAAATTAAAAAATTTGTATCTCGCAAACCAATCGACAGAAAAATTTTTAAAATTCATTTTCGTGTTCAGTAGGTCCAAATCCATGAGAAAAAGTATGCTAGAAACAAATAACAGACAAAAGTTTGTTATTTGTGACCTAGTGAAATAAGACAAAGAACGGCTGGGCCAACCCTAAAAGTTTAAAGATGAAGAATTGGAATCATTGCTCTATGGGGACGAATGCCAAACGCTTCAGGAGTTGTCAAAATTATTGTCAGAGTGGATCAGTCGACAGTCATGGAATTGATTCAAATGCAAGGAAACTAGGTGCGAGTTGAAGGTACATCACGATTGAAGCCACACCACTATTTTCTTCATGTGAACAGCTCCTCGAACGCCGAAAACGGAAAGGTTTTTGCATTGCATTGTGATTGGCGATAATAAGAGGATCCATTACGACAACCCCGAGCCTAAAAAATCATAGATTTTGCCAGAAACTGCCATCAACACCCTTCGCTAGATGATCCATATTTGGTCAGACGACGGCGTAATCTATTACGAGCTGCTTAAACTGAATGAATCCGAAGAAAGGCACGAACAAGTGATTTCGCAGCATGATACCGCCCGGCTACATGTTTCAAAAACTTACAAGACCTACGTGTACACACTGATATGGGAGTCCGAAAATTGTCAGAAAAATGGGGAAATGTTGTGAGCGATAGACAATTCTTTGAATAATACAATTGTATAATAAATCAGTCAATTTCTTATAATAACAAAAAAATAATTTCTTTTCCGAATTGATGTTCTGACAAACCCACTAATCGAAGTTATTTTAGGTTTTTGAAGTAAAGTTGTTTTTCTCACAATGAAGTCCTGACAGACTTTTTGCTAATTCTTATACAAATAAAAGAATAACATTTCTGATGCACTCATTCAATCAACATCGCCTAGCCCAAACCGCTGGAGCTAGAAAGCCAAAATTTGGGATAAGGAACCTATCCTTATTAGGCGTAGACATCCGATAAGATGGGATTTTTGCAAATACCTACGGGAAAGTCTTTTGGCTTGAGACCTGAAATTTAAAATATGTGCTCACTGGAATATGGACTAAGTTACTGATAAAGAACTTTATGTACTTTTGTAGGGGAAAAGTCTCCCCCTTATTAGTCTGCTTAAAATCCATTGCCTAGAAACATGATGGGGAATGAAATAGAATGGATCGAGTCTGAACTTTAGTGATAAAACAAGTGTTCCCTAAATTATTGTCTTAGTCACAAATAAATTTATTAATTTTCGACAGGAACGTTGTCAAAAGGTGGGTTAAAGAGTTTAAAAGACGACGTATAACACCCCTCCCATACTCTTTTAACAAGAAATTTAAAATATGTGTTAAAGAAAGTATTCTTTCAGGAATTTACAATAAGATCGTGGGGAAAATTGGGTTAAGAAGAAAAAAAAAAGAATATTGAATTAGTCACCTGGCACAAACCGCGGGATCTAGGAACATGAAATTTGGCATTTAGCAGGGTTTCTGAAATTTCTTGAGGGCAGGGGCAAAAAGTCTCCATCTTAATGTGCTACCTAAACCGTAACGGCTAAAACTTGAAAATAAAAATATGTGTTCTCTGAACTATGGGCTAATTCACTGGTGAGGTTGTTTTTAAAGAGGAAAAGTCTCTATTTACTCCAAATGGCTTCGTCTATAAATCTGAAAATTAAAATGCCTGTCTCTTAGGGTATGTGCTAATTAAGGAGGTAATTAAGAAGGTAATAGAAGGGAAAAGGTTTACTCAGCCTGAATGGCTGAAGCTAGAAATTTTAAGTTTGCTAAAATTTTTCAAAGTCCTGCCCAATCGGCTATTTTTTTTTTACTTTTTGAAATTTCCAATATTAAAATTTGTATGCTGTTATTCTGGTGTAGCCATCCACTAAGACGGGGGCTCTGAAAATTTGTACTTGGAGGAGCAAATATGGTAATAGTCTCCCCTTAGAGTTCTGCCAAAAGCCCTTTTGATAGAAATTTAAAGTTTAAATGTTCCCAAGGGTATGGGCGTATTCTCTGACTAGGAACACTTAAGAATATCTAATAAGGGCATGGTAAAAATGTGGAAGTGTCCCTTAATTAGAGAGCCCAACCAATGATGCTATGAACTTGAAATTTGACACGTGGATTCCTTCTCCAGAGGATGAATCTATTAAGGTAACAAAAAGAGGAGGTTGCAGGGGAGGGAGGGCAAAAATATTCGGTTAAAAATTTGGCCTTATTAAATGGATAGATATGTTTAGGCATTTTCAATTACATAGTTAGTGGTAAGAATTGGTACAAAAAGGCGAATAGTCCCCATTTAGACACCTTTTTAGGTGCAAGTATACAAACCACTAGATAGCTCCCTTTTGAAAAAAAAATGAAAATTCTACAAAGAAATTGTTTACTCCCCTATTTCGCCTCACCTTGATTCCCCTTAATTTTTAATCCTTTCTTGCATATCCGAATTTCAGCGAATTTGGAACTCTCACTTTGCAGAATTTCCTTGTTAGTCAATTGTCTTATATCTGGATGCGCTGTTTACCACACAATTAAGATGAAAAATTAGGGAAATTAGAGTCTTTTTATAAAAATTACTCTAATAGAAAAACTTTCTCGAATAAAATTTCTCATATATCTCATTTATTTTAAAAAGGGCCGCTCTGAGAGGAACACTTTTTAAGATGATTACATATGTGTTGCACCTCCTAATAAATATTACCAACGCTGCGAACCTGACTGTATTGATTTCCTTGGCACTAGCAATTCTATATTTATAAAATGATAAGTTGTTAATAATTCACAAGAAAATCATTGCCGTTTTTGTTTAGATCATAAATAACTCATGTTTTTAGTAATTTTTACAAAATTTTTTTGTCACATAAAATAACGATAGATCATCTTAGTTAGTGCTTTTATTAAAACCAAATTTGTTGCAAGTAGTTTTATGCACCACACAGCTCATTTGTACAATAAAATGTCTCTATTTCCCTTAGCGATTTTTGCATGTAGATCGCGTAGCTAATTAAACGATTATTTACCATTTCTAGGTTTGTTTATTGTTGTTATACAAAAAACCCCAGCAAAACTATCTCTTCAAATGTTTGTTAGAGTATGTGAAGTCAGAAAAACAATGTATTTTATTCCCAATAGCATATGCCAAAAGTGGTATTTCTATAATGATTTTTTTTTGTAGCGTAGAAATTATTGTGGTTAAAACAAGAAGGTTATAAGTTAAGGAGATGCAATCTTTATTGGCTCGGACATAGGACAAAGTAATAGCGATAGTTGTAACACGGCACATGCGAATAAAAAAGAAAATTTTTGTTAAAAAACAAAAATAAAAAGTAAATTGTTTATGTTATTAACATTTCACTCTTTACACTGTTTACACTTTTTGTATTGTTAACATTACATACTATAAATTCTTTACATTTAATTTTTTACATAATTTACATAACATTTTTTACATTATGACAATTACGAGGGCGGGCCAATAAGTCGCTGATTTTTTGAATAAAACACTGGTTTTTGGATAAAAAATCATTTTATTTTTCAACATTGTCCTCATAGGAGACTATGTTGAAAAATAAAATGATATACAATTTCTCCAACGTTTTATCCAATTTTGTTATCCCTTTCAAAGGAATAAGATTTGTCGAGGTCTCCAAAATAGGTATTTAAGATGATCTCTTTCCGTCGAGCCATTTCTTCGGGTTTGTAAATAGTCTCTCGGGCCTAAATCCGGAGAATAGAGCGGATGATGGAGCAATTCGTAGCGTAATTCATGGTTTTGTGCCATGGAAACTGCACTTGTCACATGATTACGTTTGTGGTCGAGTTTTTTTTTGCAAACGCGGCACCCATCTTGCGGAAAGTTTTCTCATACTCGGCTGAGCCATGTGAGACGCTTATGGCTTCCACAATCTCTCACACTTTCAATCTCCAATCGGCCAACACCATATACTGAATTTTTCAATTGTTTCGGGCGTCCAGAAACCAAATTTTGTAAACTACTTTTTTTACCATTGAAATTGATGGTTTTTTTCCGCAAAAATAATACTTAATAAGCACACGAAATACACTTTTTTCCATTTTCTCCTCAAATCACGCTATAGTCGGCTATCAATGGTTGTCAATCACAAACTTAATGACGCAGCTTGTTAAACATTTGAGGGGAGTCAACTGATAGATGCCTCTTGACAGGAGCAGTGTTGCCCTTTCAGTTAAAAGGTGCGAAATTCCAAAAGTCACGGACTTATTTACCCGAACTTTATAAACTCACACACACATATGGTCATTCCGACAAAATGTGTCTATAGACTGTGTGAGTATAAATTTGTATAATAAAAAACAAACAAAAATACAAGAAACCAAAAAAAATTTCAAATAAATGAATAATCAGTTATTTTTTACGGAATTGGTAGGTAAAATTTTAACATTTATTTTTAACTGATTAATCATTTGTTTTTTTTTTTTTTACTGATGCGTCATTTGTTTAAACTACATTTAAAAATTAATAATAAAAACGATTTGATTTAAATGAAAAGTAAGTACATCAGGTTGTAAATGTAAAATCATTTCTTTCAAGTGGTAAGAAGTAAGATTGAGGTATCTTGCTTTTTGATCCTATCTGCTAATAAATGAAAATCATGGTAGTACAAAGTGCAGATTTAAAAGGATAAAACAATAAGCATTTGACATCCTTATAAGAAAGATTTTATTTTAATCAGCTGGCAAATATCCAAAACACTCTAAAGCTGAAATTTTTACTTTGGCGATAAGTCATAGAATATTCTCTGATTCAGTGAACTAAATGGGATTACATGGATTTAAAAGAGAAATCGATAAACCTTAGAATTTAAAATTTAACCAAGAAATAATACTTTTCCGGTTATTCTGATGTGCTCTCAGATTCTTAATAATTATTTTAGTTTTCTTCGATCTTCTCTATTCATGTAATAATCCTTATCGAGCTAAAGATCCCCTGAAGAAGTCACCCAATGTGGTGACGAAATATTGGGATAAATAAATATTTATAATTAAATTTTTTATAAATAAAGGATCTTTAGCTCGATAAGGAATATTACATAATACTTTTCCGCAATAACTCTTTAAATTAAAATAATCTTATTAGTTTACTAAATCCATCAATATTGATTTCTCATTATATTAAACTCTTATACTGAATCTTAATTTCATTATAAACACTATCAATATTGTAAAGTTTGTTAGTTTAAAATGACCAAATTGTATTTACATGATTAGGTTTATATGTAGGTACTTAATTTGTGGATGACAATAACATTGATTTATTTTACAACTTAATGATGTGGTCATTCCATACAAGTCAAATCAATACCGTACGCATATGCTTACATGGATGACACAACAAATAAAGTCAAAATGAATTTCCAAGAAGGTGGCATTATAATGACTGTCAATTGGGAAAAGTGTATGTAGTATATAGGCTTACATCATCTGTCCCAAATGCAAAAGGACACATTGGTAAAAACATTGTTTTCTGGCGAACGCTTGTTTGTTTAAGCTCTGTTAAAGAAGAAAATTTCAAAAAATTTTCAGGATTTGGTACATATCATAGGTATAAACATCACCTACCCAAAATGACCCACAACATATACCCAACATACCAAATGACTTGAGAAAGATATTATTATAAGCTTACAAACACAAGCCTTAAGCTTGAAAAAGACTTGAGAATATATTGAAAAAGGCTATTGTAACAATTGTAGAAAAATCATAACGGAACCCTCGTGAAAATATTATGTGTGTATGATTACTATAAGCTTATTCTTGCAATTGTAGAATAAGCTTACAAAAATAATATATTATTAATAGTTGAAAAAGAGAAATCATAATTATTTTCTTTAATTTAATTTATTTTTTATTTTAATTTTAAAAATAAATAATAATAACTCATTTTAAATATAAAAAATAATAATTCATTTTAAATATAAATAATAATAATTAATTTTAACCATAAATAAAAATAATTAAATTTAATATGCAATTGCACGTTCACTATATAAAACTTACAACTAAATGTACACGCTAAACACGTTTGACAAATATAAAGAAAAACTAATAGCACTTGTTGTATGCATTATAAGCGTAGAACAAAGACAACAAGACTAGAATGTATTGAAAAATATTTATATTTCAATCGTCATATTGCGTTATTCAATATGTGTATGTTGTTCATATGCATACTTTAGAAAAAGTTATGTATAATAATCTTTTCTCAAGCATTGTTAAATACTGCTAGTGAATTCACATTTTATAAACATTATAATAAGCGAAATTAAGAAAAGCTTAAAACACACTATTTATATAAGCTTATTCTCATGTTGTATTGCAGTTTGATTGCTATATGGTATATTGGGTACATACTTATGTTATTATACAAATGTGTGCAAGTATAAGAATGCAAAGATGTCAATAATGTATTGTGACACCACTTCATCAAGTAAATGTAAACAATAAATTACGCATAACCAAGCATCCAACCAACCATCCAACCACTACGAAATAACAAGGATCATGAACAACAATAGTAATGGTTTTTTATGGTTTGGATAGTATAATGAGAAGTTTTTGAGATATAGTTTTTTTTTAGTAACGACACATATGGTTTAACTAAATGACCGACCAACCAAGTTACCAACAATGACATGCAAACGACAAAGAATATAAACACCAGCGTAAAAATAAAACAATATTTAAAAAAAAAAAAAAACACCAAAATGAAAAGAAGATTACACTGACATTGAGGTGATGGGTATTACAAATAATGATGATGACAATGATGATGCACTTGGGGAGTAGACACGTTCATCTGCATTACCATATATTGGCATGAATTCCAGATCAATAATGTGCGTATATTTTAAGTGGGTTGCAGTAGCCTCATCATCATCATCATCATCATCGCATTGGCACATTACCATCACTGATGGTGACAATGATGTCGTTAAATGCTACTTTAAGTGTAAAAACCATTCACTTGCAACCGCACCTCTTTTTTTACCATACGCTACAATGTGCACTATGGAAATAGTTTATAGTAATTATGTCAGTTATTTCTATGAAGAAAGTAAAAATTTCTTTTGAAAAAATTTAGTATGCTAAGCCCAAATATTTGAACAGTTTTCAAACTGCTCAATGGATTTTCGAAATATTGTAATTTTTCTTTAATTTTGTTTATTTCCGAAAAAATCTAGAATCCAAAAAAATCTATACTTATATACTATCTTCTATAAAAGTTCCCTTTCCGGCGCAGACGGCCATTAGGACGGGATTTTTAGATATTCCTACGGGGAAGGGCAAAAACTCCCTCTTGATGGCCTGCCAAAACTCGTTTGTTCAGAAACCTGAAATTTCAAATATGCTTTTGAAGTATGGGTAGAATTACTAATAAGGTATATTTTGAAATTTTCGCCAGACACGTGAAAAATGGAGGTTAAAAGGGGGGACTCCCCCTTATTGGCCTGCCACAATCACTGGAGCTAGGAAGTTCAAATTTGAAGGTTCCTTCCCCGGTGCAGACATCAGCTAAGGTGGAATTTCAGAAAAATCATACGGGCATAGGAAAAAAGGGGGAACGGCCGCTGCCGAATATTTTTAACCTAGAAACCAGAAGTACAGTTAAAATATTTTCTAAATTAAAATAACTGAAAATATCACTTACAAGAAATTTTATTTCATTTAAAAACTGGTCTACATACTTTTCATTTAAATCAAATGGTTTTTGTTATTTATTTTTAAATGACTAATCAGTTTAAAATAAATGTTAAAATTTTACCTAACAGTTCCATAAAAATAACTGATTATTCATTTATTTAAAAATGTTTCGGTTTTATATTTTTGTTTGTTTTTTAATCTACAAAATGTATACTCCCAAAGTCTATAGACTTATTTTGTGTGAATTGCAATATTTTTCTATATAAACAAACAATTAAAAACAAAACAAATAGGAATTTTTTGGAATACTTTTTTGGAAACTTGCTGTCTGTTTAAATTAAAAAAAACAAAATTAAATTAAATTTCAAAAAAATGAAAAAAAAAAAGAAATGAAACTGAAAAAATCGGTTAATCACAAAAAATCATTTTGAACAAATGTACGAAAAAGTTAAAATAAAAATTTCTTTGAAAAATAAATGTATGCCCCTTTATTTTTAACTAAATTGAAAATTTTTTCATTAAACTATAAACAGTAAACTACATAATTTACTGAGTTTATGGGGTTCTTTTTTTTTTACTGATAAAGTACTTTTTGGAATTCATTCAGGGTTAGGAAACAGAAAAGTATCCCTATTGACGGCCCTGCTTATAGAGGTTTGTATAAAAACATGAAATATAAGGTACTTTTGGATTTTTTTTGCCAGGAACGTGCTAAAAACAGGAGAAAAGTACCCTCTTAACAGCCTGCCCTGCGGTTCGGCCCAGAAAGCTCAAATTAAAATTCTGGGAGTATTGATTTATTGACTAATTGATAAGCCACCTTTTGGATTATTCGAAGTCTTTGAAGAGATGTTTTTCTTTGTTGCTGATGTGTATAAATATTATGCTAAATGCCATTTTTCCGGTTTGGGATTATTAAAATTTTAATTGCTTCAAATACACCGAAAAACTATTAGAATCCAGTTGAATGAAATGCATTTTATGGTTAAATATTCTCTTCAATTGAAAAAGAAAAATTTTCATGATCTTAAATCTGAAAATATAACATTTAACATATTAAAGGAAATTTTTACAAAAGCGACACTGCTCCAAGAAAAAAAAAATCAAAAATCGTGTAGCTTTCACTTTTTTTGTGCGGCCATGGCTCCATATGATCGCTTATTTAAGTTATATAGACTCCTTCCTTGTTATATAAACTCCTTCCTTGGTTCGCCAAAGATGTCTTAATCGGCATTGAGATTCCACTAAGAGCAGACGACATGAATTTAAGTTGCTATCGATGTTTCATGACGATGTTTATTAAGGCAAAAAAAAAAAGCATTTAATTCTACAAATCTGCAAACATATGTTTTTTGTGAATGGGTTTATATGCGTATGATTGGAATTGAAATAAATTTGAATATAGACACTTAAATAAAAAAGAATAAAGCAAATAGTTGAATAAACAGCCAACAAAAAAAAATTTAACAAATGAAAAAAAATTTATATAATTTTAACCACGTATTTGATTGCTAAAGAGAACAAAAGTGTAGCAAAATATACATTTTAATATGTATTTTGTTCAGTATTTGCCTTCTTTTAGGGCTGTAGCCAAGGACCCTTGAAACCAGAATGAACAAACTACATTTTTTTTAGCCACGCATGATGCCATGGTGCCATGGTGCCATGATGCCATGATGCCAAATGACGAAACTACAAAAAATTCTTAGGCGACACCATGAAATTCTTAGGCGATTTACAGAAACATTTAGCCACTTGCAATGGTACAACCCCAAGTACAGTGATTGTGTTGTGAATGTATACATGTTTGAATTTTTTTTTTTCCTAACATTCCACAAAAACACAATATTAATTATTATTATAACAAACAAATAGATTTTTGATTTTTTTTGCTTAAGACAACAAACAAAACAATGGTAAACGTGAGTACGAAAGAGACAAAAAACACAAAACATGTATACATTCACAACACAATTACTGTACTTGGGGTTGTACCATTGCAAATGGCTAAATGTTTCTGTAAATCGCCTAAGAATTTCATGGTGTCGCCTAAGAATTTTTTGTAAAAATCAAATATCTATTTGTTTGTTATAATAATAATTAATATTGTGTTTTTGTGGAATGTTAGGAAAAAAAAATTCAAACATGTATACATTCACAACACAATCACTGTACTTGGGGTTGTACCATTGCAAGTGGCTAAATGTTTCTGTAAATCGCCTAAGAATTTCATGGTGTCGCCTAAGAATTTTTTGTAGTTTCGTCATTTGGCATCATGGCATCATGGCACCATGGCACCATGGCATCATGCGTGGCTAAAAAAAATGTAGTTTGTTCATCCTGGTTTCAAGGGTCCTTGCTGTAGCTTGTCTAAAACTTCAAGTTCTGAAGAAATCTTTTGCCAGATCGAAATGAATGTAACATCCTAGCTGAAAATATTTAATATGCTTTGCTTTTGTAAATATAAATTCAATGGTACTAGTCATTTTTCGAGGCTGGCGTTCGTATTCAATACTTAAGTACCATAAAACGATATTTTTTATACTTTTTTCGCTATTTTATTTTCAAAAGAAATTTTTTTACTTAACTCTATTAAATATTTTTTTAAACCCTATTGAATATATGATTATTTAATGGAATATTTTACACGCACATGGAACTACTAGGCGTATGATTAATAAGTTTTAGTTTTAGTGAATATATAACTCATACGCCTATTAGAACTTGTATTGGTGTAAAAAAATGATGTCCGAAAATGGAACTATAACCGAAGCATTTTCATTTAGTAATCCTCAGAAGAAAATGGAGATAAATTTTTGAATTAGGGCCATAACCCCCTAAATATTTTTTTAGTTCTGCATTATGTTCACCAACTTCTATTCCAAATAAAGGTTTTGTGAATGGCCGAACTGGAGGGTTTTTTTTTCTCTGAGGTCTTTTCAATACAATATTCGCGGAAAAAAATATTTTTTGTTTAGCCGGCCTTTGGCCGGGCTTAAGAATTTTATACCCTAGTGTATGCAGCTGAATCTAATTAAATCTTTTATAAAGGGTGTCCCAAGAAGAACGCAATTTTTAAATCTGGCAACATTCGAAGTGTCATTGTTTGACATTTGAACAATTGTTATTGTTTGCTAGTAGAAGGTACGAGGTTAGTAAAAATGGAGCGCTACACGAATGAACAACGCATTCTCATTGTGAAATCGTTTTACCAAAATGGTGAAAGTTTTGCGGCTACAGTTCGCAAATTGCGATCAATTTGGGGTCACAATAATGCTCCAAAAGAGTCAACTGTAAAGAGATTAATGGATAAATTTGCCGAAACTGGGTCTGTTAGTGATGTAAAGACAACAACGCGCCATCGACCAGGTCGATCGACCGAAAATGTCGCAGCTGTACGTGAGGATGTCGCTCAAACTACATCCACCTCAATTCGACACCGAGCTCAGCAAATTGGTGTCTCCAAATCCACTTTGCAGCGAATTTTGAGGAAAGATTTGCATCTTCATGCATACAAAGTTCAATTGACTCAGGAACTGAAGCCAGCTTACCATGGACAGCGAAGGGAGTTCGTTAATTGGGTATTGGAGAGACAACATGAAAATGCTGATTTTGCCGATAAAATCATCTTCAGTGACGAGGCCCATTTTCATCTTGATGGCTTCGTCAATAGGCAGAATTGTCGCATTTGGGGTGAGGAAAATTCTCGAGTGATTCACGAGAAGCAAATGCATCCTCAACGTGTAACTGTGTGGTGTGGTTTTTGGGCTGGAGGAATCATTGGACCTTTTTTTATGAAAATGAGGCAGGTCAAGCGCAAACAGTCAATGGTGTTCGGTATCGTGAAATGATAACCAGTTTTTTCTTGCCTAGAATTGAAGAAATGAATGTGGATGGCATGTGGTTCCAACAAGACGGCACCACATGTCGTACAGCCAGAGAAACAATTCAATTGCTGCATCAGTCATTTCCCGGTCGTGTTATTTCGCGTTTTGGAGATCAGAATTGGCCGCCTAGATCATGCGATTTTACACCATTAGATTTTTTTCTTTGGGGTTTTTTGAAGTCGATGGTTTACGCGAATAAGCCGACGACGACTCAAGCCTTAAAAGAGGAAATTGGACGCTGCATTAATGAAATACCGCAACATTCATGCAAAACGGTCATTGAAAATTTCATTAAAAGATCGCGTGCATACCAGCAAAGCCGCGGCGGCCATCTGCACGATATATTGTTCCATACATAACCTCATTCTGTCTACTTTACGATATAATAAAGTTTCACGATTTTTTTTAAATATCTGTGTTTTATTTAAAATTTAAAAATTGCGCTCTTCTTGGGACACCCTTTATATATTAAAATATTTTTACAGTAAAATAACATTTTCCTCATGAACAAAAAAATTATAAAAAAAATACCTTCATAAAAAAGGACTTTCATTTGACAGTTTATTTGTATTGCAAATGTAGGACAGTAGAAAAAATTACGCCATTTACAGTCTAAAAAACATAAAAATTTTTACCACTTATGCTCATAAAATGGTTCATACAAGACAATGAATATTTAAATAATTAATTGCCATTAAATATACTTTCAATTGGAATAAAAAGTTATTTTTTTAATTTCGTAAGTTCGTGTTTTTTTTTTCAAATAAAAGTTCCTAGCCACACTCACCAAAAAAATTCTATAATGGCAACTGAAAATTTTGCTGTTATAACGGGAGAAATTGTTTGCTAATCTTAGCAACACATGCCTGCTGTCATGTAGTACAATGAAATTAGTAGAAAAAATTAGTAGTCGCTACTAAATTTTAGTAAACTTTTTGTAAAGTGAAATTTAAAATCGGTTTGCTAAAATCAACAAAAAAATTATTAAACGCCCCGGTAGGCTAGTTGGTAGCGTGCTAGCTTATCAGTGCTCGATTCCCACCAGAGGCTCTGGTCTGTTTTCGCTACAACGAGCCGAAAGCCTTCGTTGCTGGTGCTCGGTTAGGGTATTAAGATATAATTTGTAATTATATGTTTAATAAAATAATATAAAATAAATATTATTAATATTAGTACAATCAAATTAGTATAAACATTTAATAAGCGCTACTAAATTTTAGTAAATTGCTGTTAACTCAATGAATTGTAAAATATAGCCAAATTTTAATTTATAAAAAAAAATTATTATTAAAATGCACAAATTAACTTAATTATTTTAAAATACACTTATTATACTTTAAAGCTGCTAAATTTTGTTGAAATTGCCTTACGAATTGGAGTATACAAATTTATATATTTTTTTTATCGAGCAATATATTTTTTTTATTTTTTGATCGAGACAATATTAAAAAAAAAATAATCGAGGACTTAAAAAATAATTCAAACATTAAAAATTTTGTTTTATTTTAATAATTTTTGTTTTGAAAAATATTTTTAGTAATTTTTTTAAAATCTTGACTGTCCCCAAACAAAATTTTTTTTTATATCTTACGTCTACGTACATAATCTAGTTAAAGAAAAAAAGGATAATTGTGTATCACATATGATGCGCAAGCGTATCAATTATGACGCCTGTGCATCATATGTGATACATTGGACAGTCAAAGGGTTAAGGTAAAATTTTAATTGTTTTACGGGCTGAATTTTTTAACTAAAAAGGTATTTAGTGCTATTTTAAGTAGATGTCATATTTTAGGATATGAGTCGGTTGTGAAAAGTATTTTCCGATCCCTTTTTTTCAACCTATGTAACATTTTAAGGCAGTTTAAGTTTGTAAGTATAAGTTTTTATTGTGGGAAATAAAATTTCCTTCTATATCCACTTTTTTAAAATTAGTAAATTTTTCTTTACTAATTTTAGCAAATCGGTTTTCAAACATTTTTAAAATGATTTCTGAAGTTAGCAATAAAAATTTGTAAATATTGTGTAATTTGCAAAAAAAGTTTACTAAATAATATTTTTTTTACTAAAAATCAGTACAAAAATAGTAAAGTGGGATTAAAAATCGTTTACAAAATTTTCTACTGACTTTTTTTCTGAGTGTATTTAACTATAGTTTTACAGACTTTGTAGTTCATTTTTATGAAATAAATATGTTGATAGTTAGAAACAAGAAATAAAGGAAAAATCATTACTTTTTACGGATTTTGTAGTTAATTATTTGACAGTTAAAGGATATGAATAATGGGAATATGGTTAATTTGTTATAAGTTAAAATAAATGAAAAATAATTTTTTATTAAGGCATATTGAAAGTTAATTTATTAACATTTAAAAATAATTGAAAAGTACTTTAGATTTAAATAAGTGATTTTTCATATATTTTAAATTACATTTTCAGGTAATTTATACTACAAACTATTTTGAGTGTATGAATACTATATAATTAATAATATTTCGGCCATAATTGCAATAAAAACTGTCATAAAACCCCAGTTATATTTTGAGCGTTTAGCAAACGTACATAGTCTCTATTTCCTTTGTTGAAATTGTGACCGAAAGTTTTTCCGGCAACTCCCAAAACCGGATATTGGGAAAATGTCCGGCCACCTCAGATAGAAAGCAGTGTATAATGTTTTATGGTCACATGTGTCGATGTCTTTAATATGTAACTACCGCGTTCAAGAACCTTTTTGTAGGGCATTAAGTAGTCAATCTATAACTCTCTAATTTTTTTTGTTATTATTATTGTAAGTTAAGTGAAGCACTTGACGTTTGTTCGCCTTCACATTTACAAAAAAAAAAAAAAAAAAAAACAGAATACGAGTACATGCAGAGGTACATTCATATTTATTATAGTAAATGCAGCATCAATATCTAATGAGGTAAAATTACCTCTGCTAATGGACATCATGGTTTTCGCACCTATTTTACAAAACATTCCCCTCTATTCAAACTAAACTGCTGCCGATGATAACATTTACCCACCCAACACAACTAACTAACCAAGTCAGCCAACCAGCACAATTCAGTTAGCTATTAAGTGAACCATATTCTCATGGCTTATTTGTATTGTGTGGCTGTGCACATGATATTGCATGCGCCAAACATGGTAAAATATATTTGCGGTATGAACGCACAAATTGAGCGCACATGTTAGTAGCACTACACTTGAACGATGTTGCCAAAACGAACATACACACACACACAGCTAATCATTCAACCAGACTGGCAACACAAACCATACATACAGCTAACTTTAGCCCGCTATGCTGAAGCTGCAGCAGTAGCAGCCGCAAGTGCATGATGCTGTTTTCATATCAAGCCAATCCTAGTCTAATAAGACAACTAGTAATAAGAAGAGGAGTTCTTTTTTGTTTTTTTTTGTTTGTTGTTTTCATGGTGTGAGTGTTTTAACCTTTCACCTGGCATTTAATTTACGACATTGTGGTTGCAGATCTTAATTAGACGGTAGATAAAGTTTAGAGCGTGTGCTTAAGTTGCAAACAAATGAAAGGATTGAAAAAAAAACGTTTGTTTATGTGTACTTCTTCGTCGCGATGGTGTTTCAAAAAACAATCAAATCTCAAGGCTGTCATTTTCAGGTTGTTGTTTTGAGGTTATTTGTGTTGCCAATATTTAAGGCATTAAATTTTCTTTTAAGAGATTTCTAAGCATTTGATGATGCATATATCCCAATATACCATATAGCAATCAAACTGCAATACAACTTGAGAATACGCTTATATTAATAGTGTGTTTTAAGCTTTTCTTAATTTCGCTTATTATAATATTTATAAAATGTGAATTCACAAGCAGCATTTAACAATGCTAGAGAAAAGATTATTATACATAACTTTTTCTCAAGTATGCTTATGAACAACATACAACAACGCAATATGACGATTGAAATATTTTTCAATACATTCTAGTCTTGTTGTCTTTGTTCTACACTTATAATGCAAACAACAAGTGTCATTACTTTTTCTTTAAATTTGTCAAACTTGTTTTGCGTGTACATTTGATTGTAAATTTTATATAGTGAACGTGCAATTGCATATTAAATTTAATTATTTTTATTTATGGTTAAAATTAATTATTATTATTTATATATAAAATGAATTATTATTTTTTATATTTAAAATGAGTTATTATTATTTATTTTTAAAATTAAAATAAAAAATAAATTAAATTAAAGAATATAATTATGATTTCTCTTTTTCAACTATTAATAATATATTATTTTTGTAAGCTTATTCTACAATTGCCAGAATAAGCTTATAGTAATCATACTCACATAATATTTTCACGAGGGTTCCGTTTTGATTTTTCTACAATTGTTACGATAGCCTTTTTCAATATATTCTCAAGCTTAGGGCTTGTGTTTGTAAGCTTATAATAATATTTTTCTCAAGTCATTTGGTATGTTGGGATACGACTAAAGCTGTTGCTGCTATTCCTTGGCAACCTAAAGAATGTTGAATTATTAAGGCGTTGTAGGCGCGTAGAAACATGCCAATTACGTTGGTTTTGGCCAAGTTGATATTAAAGCTTCTTAGTAGAATCATCATCATCATCCGCAACATACACATCAGGAGCTAAGAGAGGTGGTATTTTGAGGCGTTGGTGACTGTGGTAATTTTTGCTGTTTAAAACAAAAAAAAAACATCTTTCTCAGCAGCTCACTGCATTGCATGCAACAACATCTTGTATTTTATTCTTCATCATCTGTTTAGATTGTTGTTGCTATTCTTTTTAACACAAACTATGAATAAATTCTCACTTTAGATTAAGATCATGATATAGTGGCGTTGAATTGTAGATCTGTAAAATGTTTATTTGAATGATGTTTTCTAGAAGTCTAGTTAATAAGCATGTGGATTATGTTGATTTTATTTGCAGGAAAATTTATGATTTTTCTATTTTTTATATACAATTAATTTTAACTGCAGTCAAATGAAGGTGGTAGCTTTCAAGAAGATAATTAAATTTCTTTAGTTAAACAAAATCTGAGGGTTTTGAATTTCTATTTATCTGTCTGAGTTTGCAGAATAATTTATTTCTAAGGTTTTTTAAAAACTGGTGACTTTAATATAAAAATCTCTTTAATTTTTTTTTATGACAAAAATGCATTTTTGTGAAAAATATGTTATGTGTCATTAAGAATTGTAGACTTTTTTTAAAACAAATTCAATAACTTTTAAGATAAAAAAAAATCTTATGAAAATGAATTTTTTGCAGAAAATTTTTCTTTTATATGCTTTAGTATACGAACTAATATCACAATACAATCTAGTAAAAATCTATAGAACTGGTTGCAGAACAACTTATAACGCATTAGCATAGGTCAGACCTGGGCGGTCTCAATTATATTTTGCAATTCTTTACTTGCGTTATTTGTTCATATTAATAATTTTATCAGACCTACGTTGGATTAAACTTTTCCTTGGAAAACTTCAAAATTTTTTAATAGCTGGCATGGGAATAATGACATGGGGAATTGTTGTGTCTTAAAATATCATTAAATTAAATGCAATTACTTCAATTACATGTAATGGATGTAATTGCCCTTTAATTAAGCAAACAGAAATACTTTTTATTCCCCATGTCTGATTTGAAAAAGTTTTGAAATTTTTCAAGGAAAGTTTAATTCCACAAACGTGACCCTAGGTCTGATAGAATTGTTAATATAGGGTGGACCATTTAAAATTTTAAATGGGAATCGGATATAAAACAAAAGTTCGGATTATTTTTTAAAAATTATGCTTTTATTGGAGAGGTTGAACTTTGTCATTTAAGAAAGGAAAACAATATCATTCATATGACTACCACGACTGGGCCATTTTTCTTCGAAATGAGCAATGAGCCGAACGAATTTTTGTTTCGAAAAATTAAAGAGAATTACATGGTTGAAACTAAATGTTCAACAAGACAGGGCCACATGTCACACAGCCAACGCAACCATCGATGTTTTATGCACTATTTTTGAAAATCGAATAATCAGCCGAAATTGTGATGTTAATTGGCCTCGGAGCTGATTTGAGTCCCTTGGATTATTTTCTGTTGGGAGCCATTAAGGATAAATGTTACGCAAACCATTCAGATACAGTTGAAGCGTTGAAACATAAAATCTAAGTTGCCACTGAAGAGATTTGAGCCGAAAGAATGGAAAATGTACTGAAAAATTGGCTGCCGAGCCAGTCGTGGTAGTCATACACTCACCAAAAAAAGTCTGTAATGGCAACTGAAAATTTTGTTGTTTTTACGGGAATTTCGCTAATTTGAGCCCAGCGGTATTTTTTTTTGCTAATCTTAGCAACACATGTCTGCTGACGTGTAGTACAATGAAATTAGGAGAAAAAATTAGTAGCCGCCACTAAATTTTAGTAAACTTTTTGTAAAGCGGAATTTAAAACCGGTTTGCTAAAATCAGCAAAAAAAATTTACTAAATATTGTGAATATTAGTACAAAATTTTAAGTTTATTTTTTTTATCGAGTATCAATTTTTGTATGTTATTTATTTTTTTTTCAAAAAATATTTTATACAAAATTAAAAACAAAATCAAAGGCTTTGAAATCGTAAAAACTGTTAAAAGATAAACGATTTTTTGCAATATGTTTTTATTTGGTAATTTATGTTTTGAAAAATATTTTGATCAATATTTTTTTTACTTTCAAGGTCAAATTTGAATTGTTTTTAAGGCTGATTTTTAGAACTACAAAAACTTTTTAGTGCTATTTTAACTGGATGACGTCCTATTTTCAGACATGAGTCCGGTATATACACTTCCAATCCCTTTTTTTAATCTATGTAACATTTTAAGGCAATTTAAGTCTGTATGTATAAGTTTTAATTATTAGAAACAACATTTCCTTCTAGATCCACTTTTTAAAAATTAGTAAATTGCAAATTTTAGCAAATCGGTTTTCAAAAATTTACAAAATGATTTCTGAAATTAGCAACAAAAATTTGTAAATATTTTTAAAATGTAAATAGCAAAAAGATTTGCTAAATAATATTTTTTTTACTAAAAATCGGAACAAAAATAGTAAAGTGGCGTTGAAAACCGTTTACAAATTTGTCTACTAACTTTTTTTTTTGCTTTTTTTATGATTGATATTGTGTTCCATTCTTAAATGACGAAGTTCAACGTTTTAGATGAAATCAGGACTTTTTTTTAAAAGCTGATTCAAATTAAAAATTTTAAATGGCCTACCCTGTATGAACAAATTACGCAAGTGAAGGATTGCAAAATGTAATTGAGGTCGCCCAGGTATGGCATAGGTTCTAATTCACGTTCTACAACCGTATCTTTTTGCATTGAGTTCGACTCATTAGCAATATGTTAGTTTAATCCAAACTAGAACAGGTTGCTTTAGAACTGGTTATTGGACAGTGAAATCTAGAACCTGTTTACCTGGTGGTAAAAGAACCTGTTCTAGAAAGATGTAAAGGTAAAATGTTCTAAAAAATTTTGATTCTGTTCTAATAACAGGTCAATTGAAAAGTTCCCGGCCTGCCATACTAAAACACATTTTTTTTTTGGCAAAATTCGTTTTTTTTTATTCAACATAGTTCCCTTTAAGGGTGATACACTGATTATAGCGACCCTCCAACTTTTCGATACCATTTTTGTAGTACGATTTGTCCTTTGCTTCAAAATAGGCCTCAGTTTCGGCGATCACCTTTTAATTCGAAGAAAATTTCTTCCCAGCGAGCATTCTTTTGAGATCTGAGAACAGGAAATAGTCGCTGGAGGCCAGATGTGGAGAATACGGTGGATGCGGAAGCAATTCAAAGCCCAATTCATGGATTTTCGCCTTCGTTTTCACTGACTTATGATACGGTGCATTGTCTTGCTGAAACAGCACCTTCTACTTCTTCAAATACGGCCGTTTTCCGGTAATTTCGTCTTTTAGACGGTCCAATAACGCTATGTAGTAGTCGCTGTTGATGGTCCTTCCTTTTTTAAGGTAGTCAATGAAAATTATTCAATGCGCATCCTAAAATACAGACGCCATAATCTTGCCAGCCGACTGTAGTGTCTTTCCACGCTTTGGAGTTGTTTCATCACGTGCAGTCCACTCGGATGACTGTCGATTGGACTTCAGAGTGAAATGATGGAGCCATGTTTTATCCATTATCACAAACCGACGCAAAAACTCGGGTTTATTACACTTGAACATCTCCCAAACACTGCACCGAATCATCAACTCGTCGTTGCTTTTGGCCAAAAGTGAGCTCGCGCGGCACCCACTTTGCACAGAGCTTTCTCATACCCAAATATTCCTGAATGATATGATGTACACGTTCAGTTGATATCCTGCTATTTCATTCAATTTCAATTAACGGTCATTCGAAATCATTTTGTGGATTTTTTTGATGTTTTCGTCCGTAACAACCTCTATTGGGCGTCCACTGCGTTCACCGTCTTCGATGCTCATTTCACCATGTCTAAACTTAAGCATACCAATCCTTGATGATTGATTTTCCTGGGGCAGTGTCCGGAAACTCGTCATCAAGCCAAGTTTCTACTTCAACTTTATTTTTTCCCTTCAAAAAGCAATATTTTATCAACACTCGAAATTCCTTTTTATCTATTTTTTTTCACAATAACAAAAGTTGCTTCACTCAAAATGCTATAATTCACAAACTAATGATTCGACAGCTGTCAAATTTATACACGTGTCTTTTGAAGGTTAGGGCTAACTAAAAATCATATCGATTTAGGTCTAGTAGCGCCATCTATGTGTCATGCCGGGGACTGTTATACCAGTTGCGTGACGTGTCCTGTAACGTGCCAGTTTCCCACATGGTACGAACTTACCAACGCACATATATCTCTGCTAGATAGAGCACTAGGGGAGCAAAAATAACCTGAAGTTGGCGATAAGTTCAATTCTCCATAAAGTTTTGTTAAATTTTAACTACGGAGATGGTGGTTAATTTTACCCTCCCTTTGCATTTTTAAAAGTTATTGATGTAATTAAAGCAAGGGTTTGTGAAATAAATTGTCTGTTGTTTTGAAATAAATAAAAAAAATATTAGTTTTTTTTAATAAAATGTAGTAGTTCAAAAAAATAACAAATTATAATGAAGAAATAATTTTTATTACATATTGGTAAAATTCGCCACCACGTCACTGACTATGTCCAAAAATTTCACCTTCTTATTTAAAGGTTAAAAGAATCTTAGCGCTAAAAACTCTATCTTAGCGTATGATCAAATTTAATGTATTGGCGTTAGCCGCGTGTCAAATCAAATCAAAATAACATGCGAAACAACAACAAAATTTGTACATTACCTATGACTTTATTTGATTTTGGGAGGGGCGTTAAAAGGGTTAATAAGTCATATTTTTTTGATGAACTCTGTTGTCAATAAATATTTTTTTCCATGTCGATAGTTATCAAATAAAAATATTGTAATAGATATGCCAGCTTTTATATCTACAAAAAGAAGACAGTTATTAAGTAAACCGCCGAATATTGGAAATTATGATCCACATTTGTATCGGCATATCACTCGGCCAATAACGTAAGTTATCCACTAAATGAAATTTGCAAACTAAAATTAATCGCAGAGTATGATGTTATTAGAAATTTTGAAGCTTTCATTAGCATTTTAAAATGTTCATTTGGCATAGGGTGTTTGGAAATGCCCAGAGCTTTTTGTAACGCTGGTTGGTTAAATGGCATAATTGGTACTTATATTATAGGTGGCATAATGGTATACACCATACATTTGCTGGTGAGTTGAAAAAGCGAAATTTTTAAACTCAAAAATATAATTTTCATTTGCAGATTGATGGTATGTATGAAATATGCAGCAGACAAAAGGAATCCTCGTTAACATATCCACAATGTATGCGTATCGCAATGCTAGAAGGACCTCCGTATTTACGAAAATTTTCTGTAATGGCGGTGTAAGTTTTTGTGGAATTTAAGGACTCAACGGAGGCCGTAATTTAATTTTTTTTCTTTCAGTTTCATTGTAGATTTAATTATGTGCTTGTATCATTTTGGTGTCTGCTGTGTTTATGTTTTATTTATTGCTGATAATATAAAACAAATTGTTGACTATTATTATGTGGAATACGATTTTCATCTACACGTTTTAGCGCTGACATTACCATTAATGTTAATTTTTTTAATTCGAGATTTTAAAAATTTAATACCATTTTCTACAATAGCCACCACATTACTATTTAGTGGATTTGCTTTGATATTATTATATATTTTAGAAGATTTACCTCCATTAACTGAACGTAAAATGTTTAATCAAATTGATCGTTATCCTTTATATTTTGGAACTGTTCTATTTGCTATGGAATCGGTCGGAGTGGTAAGGAGTAACTTAATATAAATACAAACAAGTTTTATATATTTAAATCCTCTTCTAAACAGATCATAGCAATTGGACATGAAATGGCTAATCCCAAGGACTATCTTGGTTTTTGTGGCATCTTAACTATTGGCTCATTAGTGGCTCTTAGTTTATATGCTGGTTTTGGTTTTATTGGTTATTGGCGTTATGATTGTCAAGTTTATGGTAGTATAACTTTAAATTTACCTCCCGATATTTTGTAAGTTTTTAAGTTTAAATTGTAGTTTGCAAAATATGTAACAACAAACATTTTCATTCTAGACTTTCCCAAATAATCAAAATCATGTTTGCCTTGGCCATATTTTTCTCCTACGCTTTACAAGGTTATATTACAGTTGATATTTTATGGCATCACTATATTTCTCAGATGTTTGATCGAGAAGATCAAACTCTAATGGAATATAATGTCAGATGTTCGATAGCAGTAAGTTCAGGTAAATTTATACTAGGAAACAAAATTATTGTCGGTCTGACCCGACCACTGGATACCCACTTCATATTTGGATCATATATCGGAAAGCGGATGAAATTTCGGGTAGAGCCCTGCTCTTTATTTTATAGCGAGAAAAATAGATGAGTCAAAAAAAAAAACAATTCAGAAAGAAATTGTTTATCTGATTCTGATAGGTGTATCTATCAGCAATAAACCATGTTAAACTTTTTCTACTTTCAAAGAAGATATCCCCATGGTCATCCACTTATTGCGCACATTTACCCCTTCTTTAGCGGTCAAATCGACAGGTATTTTGAAAAAACTTTTGAGGTGCAAAAAATTGTTTTACAAATATTGAAACAAAAAAGTTTGAACGTTTTTGAACGATTTTTTTTTTTAATTTTATTGACCGCTGAAAATATGTATTTATTTGTGTTTTACTTGTATCTTACTATCAAAGATCTGTTAAATAAACAGCATAGGTGATTTTTATTTTCTAAGGGGGAGAGGCGAAGAAGGAAAATTACTCTTTAGCTATAGACCTAAAATTTAAAATACATGTTCCCTGGAATATTGTATAATTAACTGATAAGGTACTTTTCGTGAAGGAACGTACACTCAGAAAAAAAAGTTAGTAGAAAAATTTGTAAACGGTTTTTAATTGCACTCTACTATTTTTGTACTGATTTTTAGTAAAAAATTATTATTTAGCAAATCTTTTTGCTATTTACATTTTACAAATTACAGAATTTTTACAGAATATTTACAAATTTTTGTTGCTAATTTCAGAAATCATTTTACAAATTTTTGAAAACCGATTTGCTAAAATTAGCAAAAAATATTACTAATTTTAAAAAAGTGGATATTGAAGGAAATGTTATTTCTAATTAAAAATTACACCTACAAACTTAAATTTCCTTAAAATGTTACATATACTAAAAAAGGTATCGGAAGTGGAGATACCGACTAATGTGTAAAAAGAGGACATCCATTTAAATAGCACTAAAAAGGTTTTTTAGTTCTAAAAATCGTCCCTAAAAACAATTAAAATTTAACCTTCAAAGTAAAAAAAATTGAGCAAAATATTTTTCAAAACAGAAATTACCAAATTAAAACAAAATGATTAATTCGTTTTTTAAAAAATATAATCAAAATTTTTGATGCTTGATAAGAAAAATTAATTCAAAGCTTTTTACTAATATTAAACATATTTAGTAATTTTTTTTGCTGATTTTAGCAAACAGATTTTTAATTCCATTTTACAAAAAGTCTACTAAAATTTAGTAGCGGCTACTAATTTTTCTACTAATTTCATTGTGCTACACGTCAGCAGATATGTGTTGCTAAGATTAGCAAAAAATACCGCTGGGCTCAAATTAGCAGAATTTCCCGTAATAACAGCAAAATTTTTAGTTGCCATTACAGACTTTTTTTGGTGAGTGTAGTTAAAATGGGATTTAAAAGAAAAAAGTCTCATTTTGAACGGCCAAATCTTTTTGGCTGGAAAAATTAACATTTATACGCCAAATCACTCTGATAGTGTCTGCTGGGAACGTGTTAAAAATAGAGGTTCAAAAAGTAAAAAGTCTTATGAAAAATTGCTTTGTATAGGAATCTGCAGTATAATGTAAAGGGTGTCCCAAGAAGAACGCAATTTTTAAATTTTAAATAAAACACAGATATTTAAAAAAAAAAAACGTGAAACATTATTATATCGTAAAGTAGACAGAATGAGGTTATGTATGGAACAATATATCGTGCAGATGGCCGCCGCGGCTTTGCTGGCATGCAAGCGATATTTTAATAAAATTTTCAATGACCGTTTTGCATGAATGCTGCGGTATTTCATTAATGCAGCGTCCAATTTCCTCTCTTAAGGCTTGAGTCGTCATCGGCTTATTCGCGTTAACCACCGACTTCAAAAAACCCTAAAGAAAAAAATCTAATGGTGTTAAATCGCACGATCTAGACGGCCAATTCTGATCTCCAAAACGCGAAATAACACGATCGGGAAATGACTGATGCAGCAATTGAATGGTTTCTCTGGCTGTATGACATGTGGCGCCGTCTTGTTGGAACCACATGCCCTCCACATTCATTTCTTCAATTCTAGGCAAGAAAAAACTGGTTATCATTTCACGATACCGAACACCATTGACTGTTTGCGCTTGACCTGCCTCATTTTCATAAAAAAAGGTCCAATGATTCCTCCAGCCCAAAAACCACACAACACAGTGACACGTTGAGAATGCATTTGCTTCTCGTGAATCACTCGAGGATTTTCCTCACCCCAAATGCGACAATTCTGCCTATTGACGAAGCCATCAAGATGAAAATGGGCCTCGTCACTGAAGATGATTTTATCGGCAAAATCAGCATTTTCATGTTGTCTCTCCAATACCCAATTAACGAACTCCCTTCGCTGTCCATGGTCAGCTGGCTTCAGTTCCTAAGTCAATTGAACTTTGTATGCATGAAGATGCAAATCTTTCGTCAAGTGGATTTGGAGACACCAATTTGCTGAGTTCGGTGTCGAATTGAGGTGGATGGAGTTTGAGCGACATCATCACGTACAGCTGCGACATTTTCGGTCGATCGACCTGGTCGATGGCGCGTTGTTGTCTTTACATCACTAACAGACCCAGTTTCGGCAAATTTATTCATTAATCTCTTTACAGTTGACTCTTTTGGAGCATTATTGTGACCCCAAATTGATCGCAATTTGCGAACTGTAGCCGCAAAACTTTCACCATTTTGGTAAAACAATTTCACAATGAGAATGCGTTGTTCATTCGTGTAGCGCTCCATTTTTACTAACCTCGTACCTTCTAGCAAACAATAACAATTGATCAAATGCAAACAATGACACTTCGAATGTTGCCAGATTTAAAAATTGCGTTCTTCTTGGGACACCCTTTATATCAGTATTATTGTAAGTTTTGAAGAGTGGGGCAAAATCTAGAAAAGCCTCTGCCTTAACCTACTGCCCAAACTCCTTGAGCTAGGTTAAGTTAGGTTTAGCTGGCTGTTCAGAGACTCCGGATAGACCATTTGAGTAACTAATGTTACCAGATAAGAAACGACAACCCACTTGCTAGATCAGACAGATGTTATGACAACCACACAAACCTTATCAAAACCCAAGAGCCCTAGAAAATACTAGAGTCTTCCTCCAGATCACGGAATAGATTATGTGCTAAGTAACTTGATCTGGAACGTGCAAGAGCCAGACAGTGGTACATAATATGCTTCACCGTCTCTATATCCCCCAGTACTTCACAAAACCTACAATTATCACTCGCCCGTTTACAATCGCTTTTGTTTAAGGATAGCAAAGATCCTTCGCTTAAGGATTGTATGATTTCCAAATAATCTTTGCTGCACGTTTCGGTGTTCCCTCAAACCACCTCAGCCCTGCCCATTATAGTGGAGTCTACGTCCCGTTTTAAGAACTGGATTGGCACACGAATGTCAATTGCCCTCTCACTAGGCAACTGGACCCTGTCGTTACCCTCAATGTCGCAGTGGCCTCGAACTCAATAGATGTGTACTCTCCTGGGTACAAAGTCAACCTAAAGAGTCCTTGCACTCTTGGACAATCGATGAGTATGTCAGAATAGCGAAGATCTTTCTAATAGCCACTTGACTATAAATATAGGGACAAGAGCAAAATCAGCAGCCATTTTGACTGCCTGATCTACCGCCAGAAAATTTGATCGGTAATCGGGAAGTTTATACGAGTTCCCTATACCCAGCTCTCGACAGAAAACCGCAGCCCCGTCTCCCTCCTCTATTTTGAAATCATCCGTAATCCCTTGGGCTAAAAGCCAGAAATTTAAAAATATTTGTTCCCTGCAGTATGGGATAATTCAATTCTAAAATGTTTTTTGAAATTTTCGCCAGGAAGTCTTCCCCAAAATTTAAAATTTGGCTAATTCACCGATAATGCACTTTGTTTTTAAAAAATTTCCCTAGGAATAGGGTGTTCAAAAGGTGAAAAGTCTTGGCTAAACATTAAATTTACAAAACGTTTATGCTGGATTAATGGCTGAGTCATCAATAAGGTAATTTTTATTAATTTTCGTCAGAAAAGTGCTAAAAGTGGGGTGCAAGAAGTTGAAAATATCCCTATAACGGTGTGGCCAAACTGGAAGTTTTAGAAATTTCTAGTATTTCACATACATGCCAAGTCACTATGGAGATAATTTTGGGAATTTCCAATAAAAATTGGAAAAATGGGAAAGGTGCGCCCTAAGTTGATGTTTTAAAACTACTGGAGCTAGTATTTTGAGTTGTTTAAGGAATTTGATTCTGGTGTAGACATCCACTAAGACAGGGTTCTGAAAGATTGTTTGTGTATGGTTCTTTTTGGAATATCAAAAAAAAAAACTTGGTATAAAAGGCGGTAAAAAGTATAAAAGAGCCCCTTAATCACCCAGCCTAAGAGCTGGAACTAGATATCTCACAGTTGCCATGAAGATTCCTCCTTTATCGCAGACAACTACTAAGGCGGGATTTTTGGAAATTTTTGCGACAAAAATGCGAAAAATATCCCATTATTATCCGACCCAAAACCTTCGGCTAGAAATCTGATATTTAACATTTGTGTCCCCTAGTGCATGGGCTTATTAACTAAATAGATACTTTGAAAAATTTCGACATTCAGCGTGTAAAAAGTGATCCACGACCTTTGCAAATTTAGGATAGAAATCTGAAACATAAAAATAAATTACCTACTACAAAAAGGTGCCAAAAAAGGAAAATCCTTGAAAAAAATACCTTATTTTTTTATTTATTAATAACGAGCTTTACAATAGCGTAGAAAATTAACCATTGATACAGGTATTTCGATTCGGCTGAAGAGGTCTTTAGAATACGATATTTTAGGTAGAGTTTTGAACGCCTTTTCTATAATGCAATGATTTTGTGGAACAAATTAACCACGGTATACGAGAGAAGGGTGTAGTTAAATTTTATTAATTTTTTTTTGTTAACTTTAATCCAGTCGCCGAATTACGGCATTCGCCATCGAAAGAAATCGTTCGAAAACTGTTTTTTTTTTAATAAATAACTACAATAATATCAATAATGAAAACACAAACTTTAACTTCTATTTCCAATCTAGTATCGATTTACAACATCCCTGATGGAAATAATTCCATTTAATTTTTAGAAATAAAAAAAATATTTCGATTGAAAAATTACGATCACGAATATCGTAATTCGATCTTTAATATTTTAACATAAAAATTTTTTGTTTCAGTTATAATAGCTGCTATATCACCTGATATTTCGATCTTTTTGCCCTTGGTGGGTTCATTCTGTTTAACTATTTTGGGATTTGTATTACCAGCATTAATGGACTTATGTGTTAAATACAAAGATGGTTATGGACGATGCAATTATATTTTAATACGTGATATATCACTTATATTATTTGGAATAATTTGTAGTGTATTTGGTACATGGGCGGCATCACAAAATATTAAAATGAGATATGGTCACCAAGAAGAACCCAATGAAAGTCTATTGTATTATACAAACTTATTGTAATTTTATTGATTTTTTCTTTAATAAATTACGACCTAAACTAATTATTAACTCTTTATTTTATATATAATCCTATGCACAGAGAGATAAATTGAAATTTTGTTGTTGCTGTTACAATTGCATAACTACAACTAAAGTTAAGATAACGTTTTAACTTCTTCTACCTTTAAACTAATTAAAAGATGGCTCAATTAAGCTAACAAGATACTGGGGGGACTTGTAATAAAATCAACTTGAATTTATGTGGCATGATTGTTTTATTTTAGTTTAAGTTTAGGTTTGTATCGTACTACTCTACATATTTTGTTGTCTTGCTCTGCGTTAGTTTAAATTTAGGTAGTATGTAAGTAAAATATTACAAGAACTTCGTTAAGTTAAAGTGCTAAATTCAATGTAATCGTTTTATGTAGTAGTCGTTGTTGTAGTTAGTGCAATTTATTTAACTACTTTAGTTTTGCAAAGGTATTATAAAGTAAAATAAGAATATTGCTTTACAGTCGGTCATGGTAGACTAACATAGCACATATATTTTTTTTTTTTGCGATCGATGTTTAAAAATACATTTTTAAATGGACAATAGTTATTAAGTAGATGTGTAAAATATATAGAATATACTACAAGGTCGGATCAATAAGTCCGTGACTTTTCGAACTCCCCTCGTAGTTATATGAAATGCAACACTGCTCCCATCAAGTACCACCTGCTCAAATTTTGAGCAAGTTCCGTCATTTACTTTTCGTTTAACAGCTGTTTATCCCATACAACCTGTTGGATGATTACAAAAATTATTATTATATTATGATTAAAAAAATTATAATTATATTATGATTACAAAAATTATAATTTGTCTATATGAATTTAGGAAAATTTTCATAATCTTGAAACCTTCGTTTCAAGAACATTTTACAAAATTTACTTTTCAAAAATGTTTGACTCAATCACATTTCATTATATATGTATATTGGCTTGTGTGTCTTTACAATGTGGCCATACCCAGGGTAGTATTGGACTGTTTGTACGCACAGAGAAAAAACACAGTTTTAACATGATCACTGCTACTATAATATGTTTGCTGCATTCGAATATGGCTATGACAATTAAATTATTGGTTTATTAATAGGTTCTAACCATCAATATGATCGCTACCATCATTATTATAGTAAATATTTTATTATTTCCTGATTGTCACTTTCTATTTTATAATATGATTGGATGTAACCATACTGTAGTAACGAAAATTCTGACTATGAAGAAAATATAATAATTATGGTATATAAAATGGTGACAACAATAAATGAATAATTACAAATCAAATAAAATTTGACTTTGAAATTTACAGTCATAATACTGTTCAATTTTAATAAAAAAATTGTAATAGTTCAGTCACCCATGTAAAAAATGATAATACACTGAAAGCTCCACTAACGGACTGCTACCGCAGCTTATTAGTTCCCATAGACGGGTAAATATCTTAGAGCCTTCTTGAAACTTAATAAGAAAAAAACTATCCTGTAGGTGGACATCTCCCGTAACCGGACAAAATCAGCGCGACGGTTAGTGCCCGCCTGCCTGAGCTTTTACTGTATTTGATCATTTTAACCATATAACATTATAATTCATTGTCAAAAAGATTCTATATAAAATTTTTATATTTTTTTAATTCTTTTCAATAAAAGCAATAATAATTTTTTCTTAAAAACCCGACTAAAAATATTCACATATGTAGACGTACAGGTTGGTTGAAAAGTTCCTGCGCTCGAAATGAAAGAATACTGTTGTTATACGAATGAAAGAATACTGTTTTTGTTACGAAATATATTTTTTTATTCAATATAATCTCCTAGAAGCTCAATACACTTGTTCCAATGATCCTCCAATAATTTTATCCCATCCTTATAATGGTTTTCCGGAAGCTCTGCAAAATAACCGTCTACGGCTGCTATGGCCTCTTCATTCGACGAAAAATGCTTTCCACGAAGGAATTGTTTGAGATTTCTGAAGAGATAGTAGTCACTGGGAGCCAAATCTGGTGAATACGGTGGATGTTCAAGCAATTCGTACTTTAATTCTTTGAATTTAGCCATCGTCAAAACACTTTTGTGAGCAGGTGCATTGTCTTGATGAAAAATAATTTTTTTCTTCTTTAAACCAGATCTTTTTTCGAGAATTTTTTCATCCAGCTGATCCAAAAGGCTGCAATAATATTCAGAGTTGAGTGTTTTACCTTTCTGAAGATAATCAATTAACAAAATTCCTTTTGCATCCCAAAAAACTGATGCCATAACCTTCTTTGCTGATCGTTGTGACTTCACCTGCTTTGGAGCTGAACAACCAGCTTCAGTCCACTGTAAACGTTCTAGTTTCAATTTAGGATCATGGTGGTAGATCCAAGTCTCATCCATAGTTATAAAACGACGCAAAAAGTCGGGTTTATTCGGCTTAAAACGCTCCAAATTACGCCGAGAAATTTGTTTTCGATACAGTTTTTGTTGAATTGTTGATGTGTGCGGCACTAACTTTCCAAACAGTTTTTTCATTCGTAATTCTTCAATTAAAATATGGAGTACTCGTTCGTCTGAGATGCCTATGGCATTAGCAATTTCACGCTTAGTCAAACTTGGATCTTCACTAACCATATTATGTACCTGCTCAATGATTTCTGCTGTGGTTGCAGTTTTTGGTCGTCCTTCGCGTGGATCGTCTTTAAGGCTGGTACGACCACTCTTAAATTCACCAGCCCAAAATTCAACGGTGCGTTTTGAAGGTGAGGACTCCTTATACACTTCTAACAATTGTTCATAAATTTCCTTTGCTTTAAACCCTTCAAAACAAAAAATCTAACGACTGCACGATATTCAAAGAAAGAATTGACAGAATGACTTGCAACTTTGGAGCTAGCAGTGCCATCTCTTGGTGAGCGCAGGAACTTTTCAACCAACCTGTATGGCTACATATGATCCATCCATACTTGTCTCATATATGCACATTAAGGAAAATTGAGGAAATATGCAGATTTATGATCATTTAAGAAGATATACGATGGCATAATTGTCATTATATTTCATCCATTTTTTGAACAATACCTTAAAAATTCACCTGAGATAAATTCAGTCTTTGGATACTCAGAATTAAATTTTATGAAGACATTTTTCCTTTAACCTGCCATTTTTTTTCAAGAAGTACGAAAAAGTCCATTAAGGCTGGAGTTTTATAGATTTAAATGTTCTGTAAATTTCATTAGGGGTTGCTAAAGACGAACTTTTTTCTGTTGATATAAAATATTGAAAAAGCTTAATTATGATGTATAATTATTGTATGTCTCAAAGCCTAAAGTAAAATCTTACGACAAATTTTTTCGTTGATTATTTTAAACCTTTATCTCCCATTTTTAGGGCTACTTTTATCTTAGTAGTTAACATTTAATTTTTTTTTTTCAAAAAAGACTAATAAAATTACCTGCAAAAGTGGGCGCGATAAGGGGTTACTCTGCGGTTACACGTAAAAGATTATTGCTTTCAATTTTTCTCATATACACTCGCCAAAAGAAGTCTGTAATGGCAACTGAAATTCTGCTAATTTGAGCCCAGCGGTATTTTTTGCTAATCTTAGCAACACATGTCTGCTGACGTGTAGTACAATGAAATTAGTAGAAAAATTAGAAGCCGCTACTAAATTTTAGTAGACTTTTTGTAAAGTGGAATTTAAAATCTTTTTGCTAAAATCAGCAAAAAAAATACTAAATACTTTTAATATTAGTACTAGATTCTAAGGACTTTTGCTAGTAGAACTATCAAAAAAAAAAAATCTAAAAAAATATATAGTTAGAATCTAAGAATTTTTCTATTAGAAAAAGTCCATAGAAAATATGTTTTTTATTTATTAAAAAAGGCCTTAGAATATAAGAATTTTTTTTAAAGTATTTTTATTTCAAAAAGTCCTTAGAATCAAAAAAGTTTTCTTGAAAAAGTCATTAATATCAAATTTTTTTTTTCATATCTTAAAGAAATATTCTCAAATTTAAAGAACTTTTTAATAGTTTCAAATCATAATATAACTGTAGGGATCATATTATAATAAAATTATGGTTATTTTATTATTATAATATGATAACTATGGTTGGCACAATCATAATCCCAAAAATATATGATTGCTCCAACCATGTTTTTTCTTTGCGTGTATGCACTACGATACGATTTTTAAAATCCGGCTTAAACCTATTTTTGATAATTAAGCGGTTTAGGTTTTCTCTAAAAAGATAAATTTTCGAATATCGAATAACCCGGTTTTTTGTTATCGAATACTGGATTTTTTAAAACTATCCTTTTTTAGCTTAAATGTATTAGAAACTGTAAATTTACAAAAATTCATTGTTGCAAAGGTTTTTTTTAGTGCAGTGACAAAAAACTAAAATAAAAACCTTCATTTTGGATTCAATAATCAAATACTTAGATAAAAGCTTTTGAATTTTTCCATTGGCCCAAACATTTTTCTTATTTTTTACCTCTTTTGAATAGTACCGGTGTCTAGACGTCGTCTTTTGCAAGAGTTTTTATATTGTTATAATTTTTTGAATAAAGAATTTGAAAAATGTTTTCAAACAGTTTCTCTAAATTCTTTCTAAACCATTTTTTAATTTAACATTTTTCCTATAAAAGTTGCGTTTGTGTACTTTTCCAGTAAAGTTTAGTAAAAATTACTCAGTAACAAATTTACAAAAATTTACTCCCAAAATGAAAAATATCCAAACGGAAAATTCGTAAGAATTAGTAAGATAATTAAAACAGCTGATTGTAAGTACGTACCAAACAAACAAAAAAACTCAATCAGTCAATATGGCAAATATGAATAAAATACGGAAATTAGATATAAAGTGGTTTCTAGGAACATTGCCGACTTCCATCTTACTTTTTCCATCGTAAAAAACTGATATTTACACATTTTTTTTTTTTACTTTTATGAAAAATATTTAATGTGTTTGGACAAATTGTTTGTTTTTTTCAATTATATTTTTTCAATCAGCTGTTTTTTTTTGCTTACAAATTCTTACTGCCAAAAATTTATGCAGTAAAAACCAGTAATTGCTCTTGCATTAAACTATCACTTTACTCTCTATTTTTGCTAACTCCTTACTGAATATTAGTGTAAACAAAAACTTTAACAAATTTGTACAAATTTTTGAGTTTTTAAACACCTTTAAAATTGTTTCATATTTCAAACTCATAAAGGACTAAAATTTTTGAAATTCATTAGAAATATATCTATCTTTTTAAATTATTTCTATGAATAATTGTGTAAACTTTTACAACTAGTTGATCGGTAATTTCGAATGCAAAAACCCGAAACTGTTTTTTTTTTTTAATTTTAACTATTCAGACAAAAAAAAATCAATGAGTACTTTCAAAACTTGCTTATTTCAGTCGTATTGTGGTGACCAGAGAAGAGAAACTTGCTTGTTTTTGCTCAAATTTGCTGTTTTGGTTTTTTCAGTTTTTTAGGTTAAAATTGATTTTTTTAAGATTTTAGAGCTTAAAATTGAATTTTTCAAATATTTTGCCTTAATGTGCTTTTTTCTAATAGAAAAAATGTTTCTGCTAGTTTTGTTCTATTTTTAAAGTGTTTTTTCCCTATATTTTGCTTGTTTAAAAAATATTTTTTCTGCTAGTTTTATTCTTTTTTCTTTTAAAAAAAGTGTTTGTCCTCAACTTTTTACTTTTGCTTGTTTTTTGATTTTTTGCCAACATTCTGCTTGCTTTTTTGTCTTGTTTGGTGATGACAAGCACTTAAAAAATTTTGTTTCAGATTCTGTCACTGCTATATGAAAAATTTTTCAAAATTTATAAAATTTTCTAAAGAAAAATTTCTCAAAACCTTCAAACTCTGAAATATGTAGAAGAATTGTGTCTTATCAATAAATTTGTATGTCTCGGAATGTCCGAAAATTGTCTTATCTAATGTAGGGTATAAATAATATTATATGCACTTTGTGCATTAAGGTTCCTTTTAAGGTGTACACTTGTAAATTTGAAACAATTTGAAAATGCATACACAAATAAAAAGAAAAAAAAAACAATTTAAACATTGTTTAAGTTGACTCATTCATTCTATGGCACTTTTCCCGAAAGGGGTTTCTTTATTTTGGTTTAGATTTTATTATTTCTTTGTTAAAATCTTTATACAGTTCCTAAGAAAAATATTATGAACGATAGTATTTTTTTCAATTGTACACGTGGTCATGGTTGGGGCAGTCATATTGGAGGAGCATCATATATTTTTGGGATTATGATTGTGCCAAACCATAGTCATACTATAATATAGTTATCATATTATCATAATGAACTAACCAAAATTTTACCATAATATGGTCAATAGAGTTATATTATGATTCGAAACTATTGAAAAGTTCTTTAAATGTTTTTCCTAAAAAAAGAATTTGATATTATGGACTTTTTAAAGAAAACTTCTTTGATTCTATGGGCGTTTTTTTTAAGAAAAATACTTTTTTTTTAAATACTATGGTTTTTTTTAACGAAATTGAAGATTCTGTGTAATTTTTTTAATTAAAAATTTTTTGATTCCAAGAACATTTTTAAGTTTTTTTTAGATAACACTGTAAAACAATTTCAAACTTTTTCCAAAATTACGGGGTTCCGACGATTGGTTCTTCTTAAGGATACAAAAAAAAAATATACGTGTTTCGGCATTTTGATAGTTTACATCGGAATTGCACTTTAGAGGCGGTCAAAGTTTCCGAGCTCTGGCTTGTTCTTGCAGCATATCGGTATATAAAACAATGTTTTCTTTACATCTGAGGTGTTGGGTATGTTCAGCAACTTTGTAGATAGCGGTATGGCAAATATTTTTCTAAAACATATTAACCCTCTAACTCCCCCCCACATAATGACATTTTTGGCTTTTTTCTAACAAATTTAAAAAACACCCCGAAAAAGGGGTAGGGCGGGGATGAAATGTTTTATAAAAATGTTATCCATAAAATTATACCATATATGTCAGAGCACACTAAAGCCCAAAACTTAAGGCAAATACCAAAAACCAGACAAATTCAAGATTGCCCATCAAATTTCTAGTCACATTTTGGGATGACCTAAATATTATGTAGGTGATCTCAAAATGTGACTTCTAATATGTTGGTCATCACAAAATTTTACTAGAAATCTGATGAGCAATCTTGCATTTGATTGGTTTTTGGTGTTTGTGCTCAGTTTTGGGTTTTGGTGTGTTCTGACATATATAGTAGAATTTTATGTAGAACATTTCATCCCCGCCCTTCCCCTTTTTCGGGGTGTTTTTTACAATTTGTTAGAATAAAGCCAAAAAAATGCCATTATGAGGGGGAGTTAGAGGGTTAATATGTTCTACAAAAATAGTTGCCATACCATTATCTAAAAAGTTGCTGAACATACCCTACACCTCAGATGTAAAGAAAACATTGTTTTATATACCGATATGCTGCAAGAACAGACCAGAGCTGGGAAACTTTGACCGCCTCTAAAATGAAATTCCGATGTAAACTATCAAAACGCCGAAACACGTATATTATTTTTGGTCTCCTTAACAAGAATAAATCATCGGAACGCCGTAATTTTTTTTTGGTGTTGAATTGTGTAATCCTTAGAGTCTCAGAATTTAACTTTTGGAAAAAGTCCTTAGAAGCTAAGATTATTTCTTCGACTCCTTAGAATCTAAGTATTTTTCATGATGAAAAGTCCAAAGAATCTTATAAGTTTTTAATCAAATAAAGGCCTTCGAATTTGAATTTTTATTTAAGCAACAGTTTGCAGAATCTTATAATTTTACTCTAAGGAAATGTCCATAGTATTTAAAAATGTTTCTATTAGAAAAATTTCTAAAAATCTAGTATTTTGTATAAGAAACCTTTTCGTACAAAACATATTGTTACAAGAAATTTCTAGTTATAGAAATTTCTTCACACGAACTTTGACAGCTGAAAAAATCTTGTGTCGTAATAAAATAGAAATAACTAGAATACCTGACTACTCACATAAATACTGGTACTCGGTGACGCAGCAGTTTAGTTCATAAGTAAAACGCAAATATGAAGAACTAATGTGTGGCTAACGTTTAGTTGATCAAAATCGTGTAAATAAAGTGTGCTATTAAAGTGTATTTCTGTTATTTTTAGTGACGGTTATAAATAAATAGAGCTATAATTAATTTCAAACAGTGTTTATTATTTGCAATATAGAAAGAACTCGATTTATTTAAAAGGTAAATAAATCAACGATTTTATAAAGGGTAAAATCGTAACAATATTGTATTATCACATTTTTATCATTGTCAAAATTTTTGTTTTCACAGTATGGTTATAGCCAATCATGTTATAAAATAGAAAGTGACAATCAGGAAATAATAAAATTATTATAATAATGATGGTAGCGATCATAGCAGTGATCATCTTCCAACGATGTTTTTTCTCTGCGTGTGATTATAAATAATAGCAATAAGTTTTACATACCTTAAATATGAAATATTTGTTTTAACATGCCTTGCCTCATTTGTAATGATCATTTAAACTTTCGAAAGATGATAATTTTAACTTATTTCATATTACTTACGTATTCGAAAAGACTTTTGAAATCACAAACTAATATATGTATATGTCATAAAAAAGCTTACACAATCAAATTGTATATAACAAACATTTAAATCAGAATATATTAATGCTTTCTTAACATTTATAATATTTTGCTTAGGTACTGTTTGCATAATCGCAATCACTTTTTATAAGTGTTAGTTTACTTAACTTGTTAATGGATTAAACTGTATGTTATCTTGATCGATATGTTGGTTGTTTACCTTTCCATGGACATACACATTGCATTGTCTGCTACGTCTACTATCTGCTTACTCCTTTGGAAAAGGAACAGCAAAAACAACACTGTTAAGGTGTTTGTTTACATTTTTCGTGAGTAAGTGTTTGGCCAATAATCAAGTGCGCTTGTTAAATTCGTATTTGTAATACAAAAATAGTTTGTTGGCATTTCTTTTTTGAAGACATTATTTGTTTTTTTTTTTAACAATTTTTATTTTGTGGTCAATAAAAATATTTTTTAGTTGTTTGTATTAAATATGTGATTATTGAGAAAAATTGTGGGTTTTTATCAAAAATACTTTAAAATTGTTTACATTTTTAAATAAATATTTTTTATTATCAAGTAAAAGGAGGGTTTATGACTACTAAGGTTTACACATACAAAATTCCTATATGGTTCATAATGGTTTGTTTTTGGAATTTATATATCATGTATGTTACAAATATTTAAAAATATATAAAAAAATATGATAACAATAAAGTCAATTCTTTAATACGAACCCAATCAATAATGTATTCAATCATTATTTAGAAAACAAAACCTTTTTGCTTTTGGTATCTATAAAATAAAATTAAAAAATTTTAAATTTAAAATTCAAACAGTTTACAAATTAAGCACGTTAATATATAAAACAGAAACATTAACAAATGCATATTTGATCCTTTGACACTTAAAACATGTTTGAAAAAGAGCATAGGAAATATACATTTCAACACTATTTCCGCCACCGCATACGACAAACGCATTAATTATCGTAAGTAGAGTATTACGTATATGTAGAGTATATATGCACATTACATAATATAAAACTCTACATATATACGAGTAAAGTACACCTAACTCTAGTTTACATAAAATAAAAAGATATTTGTAATAAGAAAAACTGTAAAAGTTTTTTATATATATTTTTTTGCGATAAACGATTTTATATAAACTGAACAAATACTATCTAGTTTTTGTTTGATTTTTTATATATGCCTTCTGATAAGTAAAACCTAGATAGAGCCAAAAACTATAGGTAGTTTTTGCTCAGTCTAAATAAAGCATTCAAACAAATTTCTTTATACATACATATAAAGGGTGGTTAAATTTTAAGGGCCGATGTTGATTTTGAATAAAACACAAATTATTTAGGAAATTATTATCATTTATTTTTATTATGATAATATGGTATGGTTCAATTATGCATGAAACGAAATATGGCCAAATGGCTGCCGCGACCTCGGAGGCACACCTCCATCCGATGGTCAAAATTTTCGATGACTATGCCGAATTATCGCATCCTTTAGCTCTTTAATTGTTGCTGGCTTATGGACGTACACCTTTTCTTTCAAATAACTCGAAAGAAAGAAGTCCAACGGTGTCAAATCACATGATCTTGGCGGCCAATTAACATCGCCACCACCCGGCCATTGAATTTGTCGCGCAAAAGAGCCATTGTTTCGTTAGCTGGGTGGCAAGTGGCACCATCCTGTCGAAACCACATATCGCCCAGGGTCATATCCTCAATTTCTAGCCACAATAAGTTCGTTATCATCTCGCGATAGCGAACACCATTCACGGTAAATGCTTGGCCGAACTCATGCCACACTATCGCGAACAACAGCAATGTTTTCCGCAAAACGAACTGGGCGAGCATGCACAGGTGTTTTCACAGACCCAATTTGCTGAAATTTGCTCTTAATTTTCCCGATTGTCGACACATTTGGTCGATTATGCTGATCAAAAAAAAAAAAAAAGACGATGTGCACGAAATGAATTTTGATTTGAACGCCCATTTTCATAATAAGCCTGAATAACTTTAACGCGTTGATCGATTGTGTATCTTTCCATGGTTCAAATTGAGTTAGTCTGAAATTGAGAAATGTCAAATGAAATGCAGAAAAAAACTTGACGTTTAGGTGTGGTTCACATTCAACATCGCCCCTTAAAATTTAACCACCCTTTATTTCTCTAACTCGCAACAGCAAAAACTCGGCACTGTTGAAAATCCAATTAACAAGAATTTTATTGTAAAAACGAGTATATGTGACCTGCTCCACGAAAAGGGACCTCTGCGCCGAAATTTTTTTTTTTACTTTTTGAGTGATTCTTAAAGGAAAAATGCTCTTTCAAATGCCACAAACTGCAAGTTTCTATGCCTTTTAGTTTTTTTACAAATCACCTGTAAAGATGAACATAATTAATGAAAAAATTGAAAAATGTGATATAAACAAATAATATATATAATATTTGAAATATAAAAAAGTTCAATATCACACATTTTCTTACGTTAATTAAGATTTATTTTAACCTGAAATTAATTAAATAATAGATAATTTAAATAATAATAAATAAAAGATTCAATTCTATCGGCTTAAATCCAAAACATTGATAATTTGATAAGGAATAAAACAGCTCTAGTAATTTTGAAAACAAAATTAGCAAAAACAGGTTTTTAATTGTTAGAAATATTTTGCATAGAGGCAACACTGCATAGTGAACATCGTACAAAGTACCAGAGAGTCGAAATACATCGTCAGATGATCAGGTTGAAGGAAGAGTTGCATAACCATGCGCAAAACACGGAAAAACGAAGCGCTTTTTTTTAACGCGTTTTTCTCAATAACTTCTTTTAGGCGCAGAGGTCCCTTTTCGTGGAGCAAGTCACATATATGTTTTTTTTTTATTGTATAAGGGGGAAGGATATCTTTTGCCTTATGTGAGGTCCGGCTGTATATTTATAAAAGAAAACTTAACATCTTGGATTAAATTTCAAAATAAATAAATTTCCTTTTGGAAAAAGACATTAATCAGAAGAGGTGTAACACGAATTCAGATGTATTATTTTTTAGTAGAAAACCAAAAATTAGAATATTTTGCTAAATGTTTTTACACGACCATTTATTTTGAAACCTGTTATATAGTGCTCAAAAATATTGCGGGTCAAAAAAAAGTTGTCAAAATTTTTTGAGCGAAAGTATTTATTTTTTTTTGTTTGCCAACTTTTTAATAATTTACTACAAAAAAATTTTTTTTTTTGATAAAGATAAATTTTTCTTTAATATATAATTTCCTGCTTGAAAAAACATCCTTTAATTAATAATAAAAATTTGAATTAAAATTTTGAATAAAAATTGTTTATTCCAAAATCAGGAGTCTGTTATAATAAGGGATTGGACTGTGTACCAGTTCTATTACTTTGACGTTAACTGTAACTCTCCCTGTTTATCGATTCTGAGGCTACAAAATCAGTTTCCATAACAGCCAGCAGCATTTTAAACTTTTAAAAACTTAAACAAATTCTATGAGATTCAACTATGTGCGGAGTTTAATTAAGGAAAATAGCAATAGGTACCATATAAATGCTTTTAAAGTACCCATATTGATCTTAAATTAACTTTTGAAAAGTTCCATCTCTATTAATTTTGTTAATAGGGGCGCCAAAAATGGAAAAAAATTTGCATCTTTAGGTCTTGTCTTAACCCCATCGGCTAGAAAAGTATCTGTAACATGAAGTATGGTGATCAGTGATAAAGTTCTTATGTTGAAAATGAGGGTTTTAAAGGGGAAATTTTCCCAGGCAATTTTCCCCAAACCGCTGGAATAAAAAAAGTAAATTTGGCATTTGGGTTCCTACTCTGGCGTAGGTATAACTTCCCAGCAAAAATGAAGCTGCCAAAGAAGCAATGAAAGCATCACTACTATGGCAAAGGCATCACTTCTTTTCTGATGGTTTCATCGATGAAGTATTCAAATGAAGCTACTATCATTACTCATTTAGAGTAAAGGATGAGGAAGCAATGATAATACAATGATTAGGTATTCTGATGCATGAAAATGTTCATATACTTTGGAAAATGTTCATATACTTTGTAATATTTAAGCTTTGATGAAAATTTAATTCATTAGAATGCAGTAAAATAAGTCTAAATAAGCTAACTTTATGCACTGATATACAAATACTCTTTATCAAAACAAATAAATAATTCTGCATTGGTGAAAAAGCATTTTTGAAACATTTTTCAAAAATTTTAATGAATTTTTAGACAAATTTTTAAAAATTTTTGGATAATTTAAAAACTGGTTGTACAATTTTGAAACATTTTTAGACAATTTTAAAATATTTTCGAACAATTTTAAATAATTTTTGCACAATTTTAAAACATTTTTGGGCAATTTGAAATAATTTTTACACAATTTTAAAATTATTTTAATAAATTCTGAATTAAAACTGGAAATAGTGTAGTGTTAAATAATAATCATAATGCAAAAATGCACATTTACGGCTGAAAAACTGCAAATGACAGGCCAGCTAGTTTCAATTAAAGGTTAAAAAATCAGTTTTTCTTGATATTTTAAAACTTTTATAAAAATTGCAAAACTGCATAAATTCTAACCCTCGTGAAATTTTAAATTAAAATATAAAAAAATTAAAAAAAATTTCATCAGAATTATTTTTTCAATTTGAATAAACGCTTTAAATTCAAAATAAATACACGATATGAAAAGTTTTTTTTTCAAATGAAAAAATTTTTTCCTTATTTTTTTTTTTTACAATTGGTATTTCGGCACAAAGAATGTTGATGAAAGTCGTAGCTGACCAGAAAATGCATTCCATTCGGCTGGTGTCTAATAACTTTTTCTGTGTATTCTCCATGTTTACTAAAATTAAAAAAAAAGGAAAAAAAATTTTTTTCATTTGAAAAAAAAAACTTTTCCTATGATCTCGAGTCAAACTAAAAATACATTTTCATACATATAAGTATTAAAAAGATCAACTATAAAATATAAACTTCACACAAAAATAGTTAGTAAATTTCATCTGTACTCAATAATAAAAATCAACTGTATGTTAGCATAAAATAGCTTTTTCCGTTGATTTGTGAGTTAAATAGAGATATTTACAATTGGTATTTCGGCACAAAGAATGTTGATGAAAGTCGTAGCTGACCAGAAAATGCATTCCATTCGGCTGGTGTCTAATAACTTTTTCTGTGTATTCTCCATGTTTACTAAAATTAAAAAATAAGAAAAAAAATTTTTTCATTTGAAAAAAAAAAACACTTTTCCTATGATCTCGAGTCAAACTAAAAATACATTTTCATACATATAAGTATTAAAAAGATCAACTATAAAATATAAACTTCAGTAATAAATATACGATATACTATAACTTATGCTTTAGAAGTAATGAAAAGTGATTTTTTTAACATATGCATCGGGTTTATATCCAGATCACTGCATTTGAAATATGAACACATGAATTCTTTTCGAATTGCCTTAGAATAACACCAAAAAATCATAAAAGAATGTCAACTGAAGTTTAGGAAGCAATTAAAGAAGTTATAGTCACAGAATGACTACCATTTTTTTTTGCTGGAAAAAAAGGGGGTTTTATAAAATTATTATGGAGAGGGAAAAAACAGATATATCTCCCCTTTAACATTCTAGCTGAACGCTTTCGATTAGAAATATCATATTTAAAATTTGTGTTCCCTAAAGTGTGGGATAACAGTAATGCACTCCAACTTAAAGACTTCTGGCTCACTTTTTCGGCCACCTCGGTGATCGAAAGAAAGAAATTCGGAGATTTTTTGGCTAATTTTTTGTTCGACAACATTCGGAAATGATCGAAATTCTTTATACAAATTGCACAAATATTGTTATATTATTATATATTAATATATATTTTTTCTTTAAAAGATAAGCAACGCTCATTAAATTCTTCCTACTAATAAAGGTGTTGCTTTCTATGGAAAGAAGATAGAGCAGAGATGCAATGGGATGAGATATGAAAGGCTTCAAACACTGTTATTTTACTTCGATAGGGCCTAATGCTATGGAAACAGCAAAGGAGGATGTTGCGATATGTATGAGGGACAGGCTCCTAATATATATATTTTAAAATTGATGTTGCGGTTGCTGAGAATCAAAAAAGTGCTTTGCGAAAAATTTTTTAAAATCCAAACCAGCACAAATATAAAAAAATATAAAAAAATGTATTTGCCTAAATGTAAGGGCGTTAATATTACCAATAAAAAGCTTTTAATAAATTCTTCAAATTTATTGATATCTAATTATATTTCGTTTTGTGAATCTAATACGGACCCATAAGATATGACACCACTTAGTACAGGATTAAATAAAATAAGGATCAGACGCCGGAATTTGGTCCGCTTCTTTGAATATAACAAAGATTATCCTTGGTGGACGGTAGCATAAAGTCAGCATGCCCGAATTTAATTAATTTTTTATATTATAATATGTTTGTATTTCTAACATATGAGTTTGTTGCTAACTTACAGTTACAGTACTTGTAAAATTATGGTTACAGTTTTCAAATGAAGTCGGTTAGGGTTTGATCTCAGTTAAGATTGCCAGCCTTGCTTTTTTTCTACACAAAGAATAAGAATACTTTTTTTTATTAAAATTATGTGAAATATGTTTATATAAAAATCTTTTTTGATCCATTATAAAGGTGATTCCCAAGTAGGCTAGTTTTTTATAGAAGACTTTGTTTACAACATAAATAATGTTAAGGATTTTTATAATTTTTAATAAAAAAGTTTATTTTTTGTGAAAATAATAGATGATCCTCACACATCTTCCCTCTGTATAGAATTTTTTTACAAACTCCAGTAGTGAGATTTGAACCTGCGAATCACTTACACTAGCAATACATCTTGCAATAGCACAGTCTTAATGTTATCTAGTTTTTTGAGCCATATTTAAAAAAAAAACTTATCTTCACTAATATGTAACTTCAACAAATAGAACAATATTTTAGTGTTTATAACGTTTTTCATATGTATCCAATCAAAAACATTAATGATAAGAGAGCAAGTTTAAGTTTAACGTACAATTTCTTTGAGTGTATAGAATTATGCAAATTTTTAGACATCGTTCAAAGGTTTTTGATTTAATTTTTTTTTAATATTTCTAGACTACATCTTTTAAGTGCTCATGTGTTTTGCCTCTAGCATTCTTAGAAATTTTAAACTGTCTTAAAGCACTCATGTTAAACCAAAAATCAAAAACACAAAAGATTTCTTAAAAAGGTTTAACAAACACTCTGCTGCTGCTACTAACAACATTTTAATACACAGCCAAAATGATTGTGGGGGCGTTTAAAGCATAAAAATTGTATATTGCCATAAGAAATTGTTTTAACAAAGAAATCAAAAAACACAAAGCTAAAGGATCACAGAAGTTGAGCATAATCTTCAATGGACACGTTCATTATATATACATAAAACAATATGATGCCCCAGGGATCGATTTCAAGAAGAACAAAATAACAACAACATAAAGGGACAAATTAAAAGAGAAACTATTTCATTTATTCTGAGAGCTAGGATGAGACATTAGCAAAGAATGTTTAGTTTTAAAATGAATGTTGTTATTGTAGATGGTGTATAATTTGTTTAAAATACAGCGCAACAGTGGCGTCTTTTTAAATACTTTGTCGTCTATTAAGTCCACTAACTCCAATGTAAAATTGCTGCAATTTTATTTTAGCTTTAGGGCTAATTGAAGTGGAGGAGTTTAAATTCAGAGACATAGAATAATTTTTTTTTTTTAACTTCTTGCGTAAATTTACAAATAAATAGAAAAAATTGTATAACGCCTTTTTGCATAAATTATAATATAAAATGCCATTAATCATAATGGTTTTTGTACCATACATATTTAAGGATATTTAAATACATCTATAACTCGTATAACGCGGTTTTATACAACGTTGTTCAAGAATAAGTAAAAGTTTCCTGACACTACACAACGACTTTTTCGGTATTTGACGCCCAACATTTTATCCGATTTCGCGAATTTTCTAAAATGTAACGTTCGTCGAATTAATTATCTAATACACTCCGAATATTATGTAGTTTACTATTTGTAGTTTAAAGTGTTCCATTTAATAATAAAGGACCATGCAATTATTTTTCAAAGAAATATTTATTTTAACTTTTTATACATTTGTTCAAAATGATTTACTTTCATTTAATGATTTTTTTTTTCACTTTCATTTATTTGTTTTTTTTATTTATTTTAAAAAATTTACCCACAAAACGGATATTTGTGGTTTATTTGTTTCCATTCAAAAAAATTATAATTTGTTTTTTATTTCAATTGTTTGTTTATGTACAAAATTATTTCAACTCAAACTACAGAAACTTCATAAACACAAAATATGTCTATAGACTGTGTGAGTATACATTTTGTAGATTACAAAAATGCAAAACACGGAAACAATTTAAATTATTCATTATCAGTTTTTTTTACGGAATTGGTTGGTAAAATTTTAACATTTATTTTTAACTGATTAATCATTTGTTTTTTTACTGATGTGCGATTTGATTTGAAAAATAAGTATACCGGTTTATATAGACTGTGTGAGTATACATTTTGTAGATTACAAAAATACAAAACACGGAAACAATTTAAATTATTCATTATCAGTTATTTTTTACGGAATTGGTTGGTAAAATTTTAACATTTATTTTTAACTGATTAATCATTTGTTTTTTACTGATGTGCGATTTGATTTGAAAAATAAGTGGACCGGTTTTATTTTTTTTTTTAACTTACAAACTATGTTAAGTGTATTTTTGCATAAAATTAACAACTTAAATGCAACACTAATAAAAACGTGAAATAAATTCCGCTTGAATACGTAAAGCAACAAAACACCGTCTCCGTTTCAATGCATTAAAAAATCAGTACTAAACGTTGCGTCAAAGTTAAATCAAAAACTACTCTATGTCGCATAGTCATCAAACGAATAGTTTTCACAATTGTTTGCCTACTGATAATGATTTTTGATAACTCTGTGATGACTAAATTATGCAATTGTGAATTAAATAATAACATCAGCAGTAATTTAAATTCACGTACACACAGTGATTTACAGGCACCAAATTGTATAAAACAGTTAAACTACATTGTTGCACATTACAACTACAAAAGAGTCAACAGTTACACTTTGGTCATTCAGACATGGTCGTTTAAAATGTTTGTGAAAAAAACACACATAGATTTCGTTGAGTAGACAAGTTGCAATTGAGAGAACGTGCGATGATTTTTTTTTTAACTCAAAAATCAAAACTATACATAAAATACTAAGATAATCAGTGATTACAGGCATAAAGAGGTCTGAAAACAATATGAATTTCATACAACAGAGCTGAGAAGACCACGGTTCGGCTGTGATTACACCCTTTTAAAATCTACCGGTTGAGACATTATGATAAAACTTAAAGTTAATACACGGCCCAAAGGAGTGTTAGTCTTTGAGATATGATACTTCAAGCGCCTTGGTCTCCAAATCCTTATAGAGTTTATTTAGGTTTTTACTCTATCTGTTCTGCAAGGAAGGTACTTAAATACTGCAGACAGACAAAACTAATGAACTTGAAGAACTTTAAGCTGCCTAATTCCAGATCTAATCGGTAAAAATATTCGAATGTTATCAAAATCGGTAGATGCCTCAGTAAAAAAAACAAAATCAATGATTTTTCATTGAAATTTTAGAAATACAAATCTTGAATTTTCGTTTCACATCGTTAACTAGTGTAAGTCAGTAAAGCTGATTTTGATGAATGGCCGCCTTCGAGATTGATGGACATTTAGGCTGTTTGATTACATTTTGCATAACTATTCGTAGCATTTGTGGTGTCACGTTGTAAATTTCTGCTCGAGTCTGTAGCTGCTTCTAGGTGCGGGGCGAATTCGCATATACCAGAGGAAGAAGTCCTGAAGTGTCAAATCGGGAGATTTGGCTGGATAAGCCGAAATACGAGATTACTCGCGCTGGGAAGGCATCCATTAAAATGCATACCGTGTGGCATGAAGCATGACAATTGGCCTAGTCTTGTTGAATCCATACATTTACTCCAAGTCATGATTGTCAACTTCCACTAAGGAAAATTTAATCAGCATGGCTCCATAGCGGTCGGCATTCACCGTAATAGCGTTACCGTCGAATCACTATTTCTGACGTTAATGCACGCCACACAGTGACTTTGAGATAGTGGAATGTGCTTCATAAATAATTCGCGAGTTTTCCGTCCCCCAAACCCAAATATTTTGCTTATTGTTGTGGCCGCTAAGATAAAAATAATAATTTTGAATGAAAATTATTCACTTCGTCGTTGAGTTTCAAAATTGACAATTTAAACACGTCGAGCATAAAAGTTGTGAAAAAAAATCTATTTTATTTTCACAATAATTTTTTTAATCTCTCATTTTCTATTTTTAATTATCTAAGCGGAGTTGCTTCCTTTTAAAATTGTTTTTAAACAAAAAATACAAAAAATATTATGTTTTTAGCAAGCCAAGAAGATACTGAGGAAGAAAGGATTGTCTCACAGCGACAATCGTTGTACGTCACGTTGTTTTTCTGGACCGTTACGTAGGCATATCTTCTTAGAAAATTAGCTTGACCCCGTATTTGTTTACTAGGAAGACAAGAATGTAGCAAAAAAAACACACATAAATTAAAATTTTTTTTTTTTTAAGCTCTGTCTTCTTCTGAAGACTTTATCTAATACTCCATGTATAAAAATTCAAAATGAAAAAAAAACTTCAAAATAACAAAAACTATTTTAAAATTAACTAAACAATTTTTCATTTTACAAAAATTTTCGTAATTGTGTCTGTTTCCCTGAAATATTTTTCCTCAGAAATTTTGGATAATAATAAAAAATAGAATTTGTTTTGTTCAATTACAAAATGGGGTTTTCTTTTATTATGATCTTCCATTTTTCATCAGGTACGTACCGTTTTTATTGGCTTCACAAGAGCCGATTTTTCTGGCTCTTTAACTGGGGAATGGTGCGACTCCAAACGACGGGATATTTTTAACTAAGGGGTGAAAAGAAAAGAAAAACACATTAGAGCACCCCGGTAGGCTAGTTGGTAGCGTGCTAGCTTATCAGTGCGGGGGTCGTGGGTTCAATTCCCACCAGAGGCTCTGGTCTGTTTTCGCTACAACGAGCCGTAGGCCTTTGTGGCTAGTGCTCGGTTATGGTATTAACATATAATTTGTAATTATATAATTAATAAATAAAATAAATAAAGAAAAACACGAATTTATGGGCTTCTGTATTGGGGGCACAAGAACAAGCTTTACTATATGCCGGGTAAAAATGCCCAAAGCTATTCTTATATCCGCTATGCGCACTTTAGAGTCAAACTCTACATATGTTTTCACAATGCGGCCTAGTCGCCATTTATTTGGGGGTATATTATCCTGACGGATAACAACAAGATCATAAAATCGCAAAATCCCTTTGTGGATATTTCCACTTAACACGTTTATTTAGTTCTTTGAGATATTCTTCCTTCCACTTTTGGGCAAATTGCTGGTGAAGAATTTTAAGCTTTTGCCACCTATTGGATATACTCAATGAGAGATCAGAATGATCGAGTTTAGTGAGTGCCAGGAGAGGCGCTCCAATCAAGAAATGTCCGGTAGTTAGAGGCTTTAAATCGCTCATGACTGTGAGGAACCCTCCCGTGTTTAGACAAGCCTCAAATCGGCTTAGCATCGTCGAAAATTCCTCAAAGCTAAATTTCTGCACTCCAGACATTTTGCGTAAATGTGTTTTCACACTTTACATCGGCTTCCCACAAGCCGCCCATATGATGGGCCTCCTCATATGGGCGGATAAAATGCCATTCAAAACTGTTTTCGTTCATGCATGGATTATAACGGGTAGTTTTAATCAAAATTGCAAAGGCAATTTTTTTTAAATAGGAGTATCACTACGGGGCGTATGAATAACAAGATTTATTATTAATTTATATATAACTCATACGCCAAGTAGTACTCGTAGTCTACACCAACACAATTGATTCAAAAAAATGCATTTATTTTATTGGACCCGTCCAATCTGAATAAAATATCCAAACAACTCTGTATTTGTACTAAATACTATACTCAAAAAAATAAGTTAGTAAAAAATTATTAAAATTCCTTGAATAATAAGTATACTACATTTTAGCAATTTTGTTTTTTTGAAATTGTGATAATCAGCGGAATTTTAGTGAGGAATACAACCATATAGACAAGAGGTTCATTTCGTAGCTTATCTAAATGTAATACAGACGAAAAAAAAATACACTAAAAATACTTATAAAAAATACAACCCCCTGAAATATTATATCTATCCTTCATAAATCAACAGGACACCCAAAATGTGTGTGTCCCTACTTAAAAAATGTGAATACAGAATAATAAAATATTGTGTTAACTTCGGTTTGTTTAAGTGATTGTCTATGACAAAATAAAATATTCAAATTTAAAACAGATAATGATGAAATGTGTATTTATCAATACACTTTAAAAAGTTTGTAAGTTAAAATAACTGAAAATATAATTTAAAAGAAATGATATTTCATTTAAAAACCGGTCTACTTAATTTTCATTTAAATTAAAAGCCATTTGTTATTTATTTTTAAATGTTGATTAATCAACTGACACATCCGTAAGAAATAAATGATATAATCAGTTAAAATAAATGTCAAAATTTTACCTACCAATCCTTAAAAAATAATTGTTTTTTCATTTATTTGAAATAATTTCCGTTTTTGTATTTTTTGTTTTTTTTCATATACTCGTACAATACAAAATGTATGTATGCATATGAAGCTATAAACACTTTTTGTGTGAATGTATTTGTGTATGTATGTGTGTTTATGAAGTTCTTGTAATTTGTATTGAAAAATTTTGTATATATACAACCAATTTAAATAAAAAAACAAATTGAAATTTTTTGAATATTTTTTTTGAAACAGACAGCAAACAAAATTAAAATTTGTAATAACTGTTACGGACACAAATAAACCACAAGTTTCCGTTTTGTGGGTAATTTTTTATTAATTTTCAAACAAATGAAAAAAATAAATGAAACTGAAAAAAATCGGTAAATGATAGTAAATTATTTCGAATAAATGTATAAAAAAGTTAATATAGATATTTCTTTGAAAAATAAATGTATTTTCCTTTATTTTTAAATGGAACGGAAAACTTTTTTATTAAACTACAAACAGTTAACTACATAATATTCTGAGTGTAGTGATGCTTTATGGAATGTAGTGAAAATGAAACAAATTTTCATGCAAGTAATTGAAATAATTTTGTTTCAATTTTATATATAATTATTTTTATATATTTTTTTAGGTTGGTGTTTTTCAAATGTAGGCTTTGGAAATTATTTTCAGAATTATAAAAAAAAGAATGTCTGGGTCTAAATTTTCAGCAAATAAACATACATTTTCTACATTTACATCACAATCACTGTACTTCGGCTAGTACCATAACTAGAAGCTAAGTGTTTCTGTAAATCGGCTACGAATTTTATGGTGACGGCTAAGTGGCAACGAAGCAGCGAGGCTAAGGTTCACGCTAAAATATTGGCATTCTGTACAACCTGAGTTTTATACCTTCCTTGGTTGCAGGACCGCAAATGAACCCAAAAAAAAACGTGTTTTTTGCACAGTTAAGTTAGAATATCGTGACAGAGCTATGCTGATTTCAGATTCAGATACACTCAGAAAAAAATGTTAGTAGAAAAATTTGAAAACGGTTTTCAATTCCAATTTATTCTTTTTGTAATGCTTTTTAGTAAAACAAATATTTTTTATTACATGTTTTTTTGCTATTTACATTTTACAAATTACATAACTTTTTTAGAATATTAACAAATTTTTGTTGCTAACTTCAGAAATCATTTTACAAATTTTTTAAAACGTTTTGCTAAAATTAGACAAAAATACATTAGTAATTTTATAAAAGTGGATAATAAATAAAATGTTATTTCTAATAATTAAAACTTATACATACACATTTAAATTGCCTTTAAATGTTTCATAGGTTGAAAATAGGGATAGGGAGAAGTGAATATACTTAAAACAAAAAATCAGCCCTTAAAACAATTTAAATTTGAACTTAAAATCCAAAAAATTTAATAAAAATATTTTTCATAACAAAAATTAGCAAATTAAAACAAAATGATAAATTTGTTAATATTTGAAGTATTTTTTTAATTATGTCTTAAATATTTTTTGAAAAAAATAAATAAAAAATGTTCAATAAAACAAAAAAAAAATGTATATTCGAATTCGTAAAAGTGTAACAAGTGAATTTAAAATTAATTAAGTTAATTTGTGCATTTAAACAATTTTTTTTTTAAATTAGCAATTTACTAAAATTTAGTAGCGTTTACTAATTTTGATTGTGATAATATTATTAATATTTAGTAATTCTTTTTTGCTGATTTTAGCAGCATTTTAAATTTCACTTTACAAAAAGTTTACTAAAATTTAGTAGCCTGCCCATCAGACTCACGTAGACTATTAAGTCCCTTGTGATACCACGAAAGCTAGTAAAAATTATATCACTAGCTTCCCCCGTCGAACCATCCCGATTGCCTCAAAAAGTCCCTAAGTCGGCCGATATCGATATCAGCCAAATCACCCAGGTCCTCAAAGAAACATGAGCCCAAATGCAGTCCCCTCCTGCGAGCCAGGGCAGGACAAGTGCAGAGAAGGTACTCCACAGATTCCTCCTCCTCCTCTTCGTCACCACAGCTTCTGTAAAAGTCACTAGCTGCAACCCTCAATCTAACGGCGTGCCTTCCAATCAGACAGTGTCCCGTCATGACGGACACAAGCAGGGATATATCGGGTCTTGACAGTGCCAGCAACCTGTGCGTGCGCTTCCTATCCAGACGGGGCCACATCTGTCTGGAACGAATACAACCACGGACAGAGGCCCACCTATCTCTTGCCAACCCATAAGCACTCTCCCGCAGCCGAAACTTGCAAGTGGTCAGAGGCATGTCCACAGTTTCCATTTCGTGTGGAATGCGTAAGGTAGTAGTGGAATGTGTAAGGTAGGGTGGCCCGGCACCCAAAGTACATGGATGCTGAACTGCTGAGCCATCTCGTTAAGAGACAGTTCAGGGCTGTAGCGGCTACTAACATTTCTACAAATTTCACTGTACAGCAGAAATGTTTTGCTAAGATTAGCAAAAAAATACCGGTGGGCTCAAATTAGCAAAATTTTTCGTAATAACAGCAAAATTTTCAGTTGCCATTACAGACTTTTTTTGGTGAGTGTATGCTAAGGACAGATTCAGATACAGCACGTCTAAAACTTCGGGAAAGTTTAGTCTGCTTCTTGGTTAGAAAATTTTATAAAATTTTGTAGGCCCGTGAAATTTATATAAAAGATGTACGAGACAAGGATATTCGTGGTTTCTCGGATTTTAAGCAACTTGTACCGAAAACCTTTTTTTTGGGATTTTTTCAACAACTTGACAAGCCTATGCAAAATCATAGGCAATATAATTATCAAACTTTCTCTTTTAATGAGTAAATAATTTTTAAGTTGACTTCGAATTTCGAAAATTTTCGACATGCTGCCAAGCAACAATGCTTAAACAAAAAAAAAATTTAATTTATATCCACATTTTTACCCCTTATAATTTGAAGATTAACAAATATCCTCACCACGTAGTAGTGCAGTAAGGCAAACTTATTAATGATACAAATTCCAGGTAATAAGTATTCAAGCTTAAGGTGTATTTTATACAAAATTATTTATTTGTTATCCAATATTTCGCTATCTCAATGAAGAAGCCATTTGTACAGCTCTGATATACTTAAACATTCATTTATTCTTAACTATTGACATGTGCCGTGTTGTTTTTTTTTTTTTTGTATTTCATTTCTTCGTTTTCGTCGTTTACATTTCTTCTTTTTTGCTTGAGATATAAAACAAGTGCGTAATGTTGCGTGTTTCGTAAATTGTTTATGCTTTTTTTTCCTATCTTCTAACTATCTATGTTTTGGAGGAGCTGCAGCAAAAAAGAAATGACATTTTGTTTGATTTGTAGTCGTAGTTGGTTTATAAAACTATGCGCATATCTTAGCATTTAATACTAGGAACACTTTACGATAGAAAAATTATTGAAGTTTTTGACCCAATTGTCCATTGTTTCAGTGTTTTTTTTTTTCTTTGCTGTTCATTGCTTGCATCAACTCCTCTTTGTTTATTGAAACAAAATGCCTTTGGCACCCTTTACATGTAGTACATTTCATTTTATATATTTTAGATTGCTACGTTTGCACGCATTTTCAATAGAGGGGTTTAGTTGATAATGGACTAAAACATAATTTGAAGAAATTATATATATGTATAGTATTATCTGGGAAGAATTTTTGCAGTGCTCAAAACCGCCGTAGCTTCAAAAATGCTTTCACAATTTTAAGATATATCAAGGGGGGAATGATTAACAATTTTACTGATCTTTTTTTTTGCAAAATAAAACTTAATTAATTAAAAAAAAAAAAACATGATATGTAAGAAAATATGATGGGCCAACACTAAGTATGACTAATAAAATATCACTCATACGCTTAGGTTAACACAGTTTTGGTCTGATAAATGCCTATAAAAAAAATATTTACGTATTTTTTTTTTGTACTTTTTCAGTGGAATTTTAGTTACTTAACAATTTACTCACTTACAATAATATTTGCTTCGTTTTGTTTAAATAACAGCTATTGATTGTTTTGTTAAAGTTGTTAAGACTTGCATATAGAGAGTAAGAGAAAAATACTTTCCTTTTAGCAAAACTTTTACCGGAAGTTTTTGAACAAAATGCAAATGTTCTGTCATGAGTGTTTGCAAACTGTCATTTCTATGCTAATTTTTAGTTGTATTTTACTACTAATAATAGGACTTACATATGTGGTTTGTTGGTTTTTTTTTGTTTTTTGTTGGTATGCGGAGATTGTATTCATTTAATTCATACGCAATGCCTTGCAGTGCTGCCGTTTTACAATGTGTTTTTATTTAACTTGAAACGGTCATTTCATTTAGTACATCTGTCCCAAATTCAATGAATCATTTGTGGATATTTTATTGAATGGCGGCATACATAAATAGCAAAAAGTTTAGTGTATTGAAAATTTCCATCAGTCATATGAATACTTATTAAATTTCATTTCTATCGGGGCAACTCATTCGTATTACTATACAGCTGTTTTAAAAAGACTTAAGTGATTTTTTTATAATGGAAAAATTAGAAATTCGTGGTGACATTAAATATTTAGATAAAGGTTTACTGGGACAAGAAATTCATTCATAATAATATGGAGAATGTGTTGGGTGAAAGAGCTCTTTCATATGGAAAAGTATAAAATTAGATTGCTGAACCACGAAATGACTGACTAAAACCTGCAACAACAGGAGAAATCATAGCTAAAGTAGTACATGATATGATATTAGACGACCGATGGGTGAAAGGTTGTGAAATAGTACATGGCATCTCAAATCATCGAGTCCATTTTAATTTGCATCAAGAATTACAGATGAAAAAGATTTCTGCCGCATTTGCTTCTTGATCAAAAACGCATTAGAATTAAAATGTCTCAAGCTGGCTTGGATGGCAAAGTGTTGGAACACACGCAGAGAAAAAACAGGGTTAGAGCATCATATAATTTTGGGATTATGATTGTGCCAACCGTAGGCGTACTATAATATAGTTATCATATTGTAATAATAATAAATAAAACGTAACTTTGCCATAATGTGGCCGAAACTGTAAAAAAGTTCTTTAAATTTAAGAATATTTCTTTAAGAAGTTTTTTTTCATAAACAAAAATTTTTATATTAAGGAATTTTTTTGAAAAAAAAAAAAATACTTCAAGTAATTTTTAAATTCTAAGGACATTTTTAATAAAAAAAAACATAGATTCTATGGACTTTTCTAATAGAAATATTCTTCGATTCTAAAGACATTTTTTAAGATTTTTTTACATAGTCCTTAGAGTCTTAGCATTTGTCTTTTCAAAAAAGTGCTTAGAATTTAAGGATTTTTTCATGATGAAAAGTCCTCAGAATCTAAGAATTTTTTCAAAATCTAATATGTTTTTTTAGGAATATATGATATTTTATCTAAGAAACAGTTTGTAAAATCTGAGAATTTCACTTTAAGGAAAATTCCATAGAATCAGAAAAATTTCTAAAAAATTTGTATTTTGAATAAGAAATCTTTTGGTACAAAACAACACTTAAGTTCTATAGGCGTTTTTTTGTAAAAAAATATTTTA